>JACCIB010000435.1:0-150684 GCA_018906965.1 Philotrypesis tridentata | reverse complement strand
GAGAGTGCGATTTACCTTGCGGTCGTAGTAATATTTGGACTTGATTTTTGAATCAATCAATTTTTCTCTGGCAATTCGTTGCAAATCATATAACTTTTGATTAAGATTTGTAACATAATCATTGTAAGTTGGGGGTTGATCCTCCTTCTCTAGCGGATCACTCGAGGGTAGTCGTGCCATTCTTCCAAATACTAATTCATAGGGAGTGAAAGAATGATCCTCATGTGGAACGGTATTGTAGCATAAAGTTGCGAGTTCCAATAACTCGTCCCAGGATTCATTGGTCATAATGGTTTTTAAATATTCAGCTAACGCATGATGTGAGCGTTCCAGCGAACCATTAGCCTGTGGATGGTAGGCTGTCGTTTTCACTTGCTTAATCTTGAACCTTTTTGCAACTCTCTGCAATAATTTTGACATAAAGTTGCTCCCCTGATCGGTCAGAATCGTTACTGGGGCTCCAAAAATGCATATGAATCTTCTGACAAATGCATCGGCTACTGATGTTGCTGTTGCATCTTTCAAAGGTATTGCCATACAATATTTTGAAAAATTACACTGTATTGTCAATATATTGTTGTGGCCATTTTCTGTTACTGGAAATGGTCCAACAATGTCGAGACTTACTTTCTCCATAGGTGAGTGTGGAGTATCAGTGATTTGCATGGGTTGTTTTGTTTTAACCCTTACCAATTTCTTCACTTGACACGTGACACACGTACGTATGAAATTTTGCACGTCCTCCTTGAGATTTTCCCAAAAATATCGCTGTTTAATTCGTCGATATGTTTTGGTGATTCCTCGATGTCCTCCTACAGCGGTGCAATGCATTTCTTTAATGATTTTGCTTCGATCTTGCTCTTCGATGTATTTGATTATACCCAGGCAGATTATGACCTTTATTTGCACATTCTCTAGAGCCTTACGCATTAGTTGTACTATTTCCTTCCATTCTACGTTTTCAACGTTAGGGCTTTTTGCTATACTCACGGAACGTAATCCCTTTTTTATTATCAATGCCTTTAATACTTCAAAGGTATCAATCAAATTCTTTCGAATTTCTGTAGTGCTTGCGGATGTTGTGCTCTTTATTACTGCTGCGAAAAGTTGCCGATTATTTCTTGTAGTGCACTTGATTTCACCTGTCTCTAGGTTTGCAAATTTTTGTAAAAATTTTCTTGATGATAATTGCTCCGCTCCTGCGTCGCACGGATTACCTTGAGTATCGATAAAATATATGTAATTGTCTTTTCGCATGTATAGTTGTTCTCTGCATTCCACAAATTTCTCTTCTCTTCGTACTTCGTGATCACTCCGCTCCCTTATTTCATCTTCATTGCAAAAGGTGTCCTCGATTACAGGTTCACTTCTCTTTTCGCCTGATAGTGGTGAACTTTCATTCTCGTCAACATTTTCATTGTCATTTTCTTGCCCAATAGTTGCTTCGGGTAACGGTGTCAATCGATTCACCTCATCTGTTTTTGTTAATTTTTCTTGGTTTATTTCTTCTCGTGATCGATTTGCCTTCTTCGGTCTTTTGTCCCTGTAATTAGGAACTGGTATTTTTCCCGCCCTCGTACGGGTTTGTACTGCTAAGACTAGCTTCTCGTCGATCTCCTCCTCCTCGGGCTTGTCGTTGGTAACTGGATTTCGTGAGAGAGCATCTGCATTAGTATTGTTTTTACCGCTTTTGTATACGATGTCATAGTCATATGCGTTCAATTTTATACGCCATCTGCTTACCTTTGTTGTTAAATCCGTTGATTTCTTAAACCACACTAACGGTTTACAATCTGTTACAATTGTAAAATGTCGACCTAATAAATATGGTCGAAATTGAGATACCGCGTAGAGAATAGCTAGCGCTTCTCTCGAATAAGAATCGTATCGGCTCTCGGTATCGGATAACACTCGGGACACATAGGCTATAGGTCGATCCTTTCCTATATCCCCTTGACTCAAGATGGCGCCAATTGCGTGTAAACTGGCATCAGTTGTAACAACAAAAGGTTTTGAAAAATCAGCAATTTGCAATATTGGCTTTTCGCAAAGTTTGTTTTTCAAAATTTCAAAAGCCTTTTCGGTCTCGTCTGACCATTGAAAAACCGATTCTTTTTTCAAAAGATTGCTTAAGGGTCTTGCGATGTTCGAAAAGCCTTTGATAAATCGCCTATAATAACCCGCTAATCCCAAAAATTCGCGTATATTTTTCTGCGTTTTGGGTCGCGGAAAATTTTTGACCGCTTCAATTTTTCTCGGATCTGGGCGAACTCCTTCTGGTGTCAGCAAATGCCCCAAATAAATCACTTCGGTTTGCAAAAATTTGCACTTGTCAGGTTGCATTTTAAGATTAGCGTCTCGCAACCTTTTTAAAAATTTTTCAAATTTTTCATTGTGTTCTTCAATTGTTTTTCCATAGATCACGGCGTCATCTAGGAATAGGAATATCTCACGACCTTGTAATCCTTTGAACACTAGCTCAACGGCTCTCTGGAACGTGGCAGGGCTATTGCAAAGGCCCATTGGGAGTTTGTTAAATTCAAATAACCCTTGCGGAGTGGTAAACGCTGTTTTGTACCGATCGGGTTCATGTAGGGGTATTTGAAAAAATCCCTGCGCTAGATCAAATACCGAAAAATATCGAGCTCCTTCCAATTGATCGATAATATCTAAAATATTTGGTAAAGGGTATTTATCTTTAACCGTTTTATCATTTAACTTTCGATAATCTACCACGAATCGATAGCGTTTGTTGCCTTGACTATCGGGTGTCTTTGCTACTAAAAATGCCGGGGAAGAAAAGGGCGAGTTCGAGGGGCGAATTATATCGCTTTCAAGTAGCTCCGTTACCTGCCGCTCGAGCTCCTCCTTCAATAGATGCGCCGGCCTGTACGGTTTTTCATATATAGGTATATCGTCCGTTGTCACAATGCAGTGACTCGGGACTTTGGCTGTCCCCAAGCGTTCTCCTTTCAAATGAAAACAGTTGGCGTACTCTTCGATTAATTTTTCAATTGGCTCTCGAATTTCTTTTTCCAAATGACTCAACATCAACAATGATTTTAATTTTTCCATCCGAATGTTTTCATTGTTTTCTGGATTATTGGCCAACTCAATGTTGAAAATAAATTTATCCATTCCCGCTGATGGCATCTCGGCAGAATAATAATCTTTTTCTGAAATTTCCATATAATTGAAGCAAAGGTTATCAATATGACTTTTTTCAATATAATTTCTAATAAAATAACAATTATCCGCTTTATCATCTTTACGATCCCCATATAAATGTTCAAATATTTCCGCTCCCTCAAAATGTTTCTCCGTAATGTCGTTCGTCTCGTGTCCTTGAATCGTGTCGTCAATTATGAGCTCATCAATTTCTCTATCTTTATCCGGAATTTCATCTTCGGATTTATTTTCACAAATTTCATTATCATTATCAATTTCATAATTTGCTACAATGGCCATTTCATTTATTTCATCATCGTAGTCTTCATTTTCATTATCAATTTCAATATCAGTTACAACATTTACTACAATGGCCCTTTCCTTTGTTTCATCATTGTAGGTTTCTTTTTCATCACTAATTTCATCTTCAATTTCAATATTATTCTTCATTGCAATTTCCGTATTTATTGCAATTTCATTATTAGTCATTGCTCTATCATTAATTATCATTTCGTTCTTAAATGCACGCGTGCTTTCATTTGTCGACTCTCTCGTATTCAAAGCATCATTTACTTTATCAATTTTCTCAAATTCTTCGCAAACCGTTTCTTTCGCGTTTTCGAAATTTTCATTTACCGGGTACATTCCCGAATTATTATTTCCCGTAATTTCGTTTTGCTCATATTCAATTAATTCGTGCATACGGCTTATCGAATGCTTCTCCCGATTCAAGTATACTCCCGCTCTTTGATCTGTCTCGTCATAGTCCGTCCTCGGTTCCCCCTCCGCGGGGTTCCGCTCGGAGACCTTTCTCTTTTCGGTGCCCCTCCCAGTCAACGCGCTCGAGCTCACGGCGTCCCGTTGCTCTGTAGACTCGATGGCTGCTCGATTTTTCATGAACGGAATTATTTGTCCATTTATTTCAATGTACTCTTCATTGAAATTTATTTTCGCATTACCTTTGCGAAAAAATTCATTACCCAAAATACCTGCTTCAATTATTGGGAAATTATCTTCCACCAAATGGAACTCTGTAATAATGTCATTGAAATCAATTGTTATTTTGCCGAGTGTACCGATGTATCCCTCGGTTATCCCTTTCAACTTTATGTATTCTCGCTTGTCAATTTTAACATAGGGCGCTACCTCCGACTCACGCACTAGGTTAATTGCCGCGCCGGTATCCAACATGAATACCAGTGGCCTTCGAAAACCTCCCGCGTCGATCTTAATCGTCGGGGAGACACTTACTCTACTGAGATTTATTGACTCGATCCGGCAATGGGTGTGGGCCCCTGTCGCGGAACTCCCGGGCGTCCTCCTGTATTTGACTCCCTCGGGGCGCCCTCCCGCGAAAGAGCACTCTCGTTTCCCTGCCCTTGATTGCTAGCGCGAACTTCGCGTTGGCGCTTATAACAATCTCTTTGCATGTGGCCCGTTTTGCCGCAATAATAGCAATCTTTATTCAACCTATTGGGGGATAATCTTATATTAGTTTGGGCCCCCCTGGGTCTGTATGAATTACCTCCCCTGTTATTCATATTGTTATTACTATTATTGTTATTGCTATTATCATTATCAGTATTGCTGTTGTTCGGAAGAAACTCCACCCGACGCCTGTTTTCGGCGTTCCAACCGCCGAAATTTCTATTATTTTTATTATAATAATTTTGATTGTTATATGGCCTTCCGTTCGACTGCGCTTGATGTTGCATCATTTTTCGGCAATTCATCATGACATGGCCCGTTTTTCCGCAAAAACCGCATATTATTACGGTATAAGGCTCTATTGCATGCACTTTACGCGTCTCTTGTACTTTCCCTTTCTCGTCCTCCGAGGGACTTTCGTCTTCGTTGCCGCAGCCCGCGTATTCTCTCTCTATCTCTATTGCCTGTTCGCGCGCTTCGTCTAGCGTCTCGTAGTCGCTCATCCGACCTCGAATTTCCCATTTCACGCCGCGTTTAAAGAATTTAATGCAGTCTCTCTCGATTTCAGCTCGAAAACTTTTTTCGTTCTCCGCGTCATATCTCTCTTCCCGTAAAGCGGTTGATAGTATTTCTTTTTGAATTTCTTTGATTTTATTGAAAAGTGTAATTACCGACTCTCCTCTTTTTTGACGTTTCTTTGCTGATTCTCCCGTCCAGTCATGATACGTTTTTGCCGAACCGTATATTTTTTCAAAAAAATTTATTACTTCTGTTATCGATTTGAAACTTTGACCGCGGCTACTCGTAAGTGCGTCTCCGTATAAACGCATTCGTATGAATTTGACTAATTCCGTTTCGCGCCCCGCCGGAACCATCTCTTTCGCTTCTCTACAACCGTCAAGAAATACATTTAATGAGATATTTTGCCCGTTATACCGCGGAATAATATCTAGAATATTCGAAATTGACATTCCTCTCATTCCGTCGGTCGCCATTTCGTTATCGGTAATTTCGATTTTTTTGGATTCGTTTTTGCAGTCGTTCGTTGAAAAATAAAGCAAGTTGCTATTTTATAAAATAGGGTTTGGAGTTGGAATAACTTCGTTTTCGTGCCGATATAAGTCTTGTGTGTTTACTGGGTGTTTAAAAAAATCGGTTATTCGATCTACAAACCCTGTAATAAATTCCATTCCCCCGTACCCTGGGTTGTCTCTGAGAGTGTTATTCACCTCTTCTATATTTTCGGGTTTTGAAAAATATTCTTCGACTTTTTCCGCTCCCACGAATTTACTTAAATGCGCTTTTATATCTTCAAACTCTTTTTCTTCGCTTATTACCGACTCATCTGTTTGTGCGTTTTGTAGGTATGAAACTAATTTTTTGTGACTTTCGCTCTTACTGACTATCGGAGTGCTCGCATCAAATTTTCTATTATTGAGTTTTCTGTCAAAAATTTCTTTGCTTTTCAAAAAGCTCTCTGTTTTTAAACGGAACTGCGTAGTAATTCTAGTTTCCTTATAGCTGTCACTGTCGTCTTCTGTCTCGTTTTTGTTTTCTCTGTATATATGAAATTGTTTTTTCGATTTCGGAAATTCGTCAATTTCTCTCGGTTCTTCAATTGTATATTTTTTACACGTTCCCGTTATTTCTTTCGCGAGTGCGTTTGCGTCTCCGATCAATTTTTGAACAGTTATACTTTCGTCTTCGTCAATTTCGTCTATATTTTTTCTCGTTTGTTTTAATCTGTCAAGTACTGTCGAATCTTCGCTTGAATTTTCGGAACCGCGCCAATTGCTAAACGCGTTTGTGTCTGACATTATTGGGAACCATCGCTGATGATCTCGTATTTCCCTATTCCATTTGCCGATGCACCAATTTAAAATTATATATATATGTTACGTCTGAACATGTATATACAATTTCTTAATTCGCAATGGTTCCAAGGGAAATAAATAAAAGACTCTGGTATACCTTATGTGAAAAGTATATATGTATACATGACACTTGTTTACGCTTTTCCTCAATCTTCCACTCTCGATTTCCTCAAGGCGTCGGCCTTCCGCATCTGCGTATTACCTGCCCGTGTTGCGTACTGCATTAAGGGCAATTCCTATTCTCGAGGTTTCTTCGAGTTTTTCGGCTAGTGCGCAATAGTCGTGATTTTTCCTTGTTGTTTCGTATCTGTTCACGTGTTTAGTATTTCTTTCGTAATGAAATTTGTTTATTTCATTACATTCAGCTCACTCTCGTCGATAGTATTTGCTGGCAGATCGATGCGGAACATCCCATTGAGTGACACCGCAGTATGCTTGTATTGTATTCAATACAGCTATAATCGTGGCGTCGACTTGGCAGCGCAGATTCTCTCGCTCGCTCGATGATTTGCACTTGCCCCCTTTCTTGCCGATATGCTCTTCGAATGCTTTGTGCGGCGCGGTAGCGCTTGAAAGTTTAAATTTATTTTGTGTAATTTTATGTGTGTGGATTGTCCCTCTCTTACTTTTGCGAGAGGAGGCGGATAATTGAAAGACTAGTCCATAAGATCCAGCCTTGTTAGTATGTTATTTTAATTGACATCGATTTTATTATATGGTAATTGTTAATTAATTTTATTTATATGTTTTTTATTCAAATTGTATGTATTTTTTAAATTTCATTTTGTATAGCCCCGAAGAGGAGCCTTACTGGACTCGAAACGTTGGCGACAGTAAAATTAAAAATTGGCTCGAAGTGATAATTAAAGTTTATTTATTTATTCATTGAAACAAATTAGATTGACCCCACCTACTACATTACGACTGGACAATACTGGCGTGGAACTGGATTTCTGTGACTGTGAGGATGAGACAACTTGTTGATGGTGTGAGACTAGTTGAATATATCAGTGTACAATGTTCTAAGGGGACAACGCTGTAATATCACAGTTACTTTTTTCCCGTGATAGATTTATTACAATGATGGTGCGACAAGTTATGTCCTACCCTGTCCATTCGAACTTAACAGGCTCTGTCACCGGCTTTAGTCCCACCTTTAGAAGTGTGGGATAAGTATGTTTGCCCCCTCTTCGTCTTATCTTCAGTATCCCGTCTAGAATTTCTTGTTGGTTTTTGACTCCTTTACAATGTCTGTTAAGAGTTTGTTCCTGTAATCCCAAACGATGATGTACTGATTTTATAAGTCTTGCTGTTTATAAGTGATTGCTGAACGTCTTCATTGTATCTTCTTAACCTAGCTAATCTAGAGTTATAGCCTAGTATTATTCGTATGGAAGTATAACTCCATACTTCCATATGAGCAATATTTATTCTAAACTTATCCTACATAATTTTTTGTGGCAAGTGTTTGATACTACCTAAGCTGTAACTATTCTGTCACTATCGCCAGATTTATTGGCGGTCCCGTTTTAGCAAGCTACTTTAATCGGCTGAGCCCTTATAGCCGAGTCCTCAAATAACGGAAATTCAATTTGTCTAAACTTACTCTTTCCACTATTCATCGAGAGTACTTAACCTTTTAGGTTTCATCCCTTGCAGCGTACACGGATTCTACCCCTAATGAAAAAATTTAATTCTTAAATTTATTCAATAAAATAATTTAATATTATTGTTTAAACAAATTTTTTTGTTTTTAAGTTGAGTTACAAGTTGGCATGCCATTTGGCCGTGTATAATATATGGGACACGACGCTAAATTGTAACATTCATATCAACTTTTTAAATAATAAATTTATGAAAATAAATGCTCGTATGAGATTCTTTGATTAAGAAACTATGTAAAACGCAAAAAACCCGGTTGCGATTCGTAAATTTTAATTCCAAAAACATCGTTGCAAGATTGAGAAAAAACATAGCGAGCGCGCGAGAATCGAGTCGACAGACACGGCTAAGCTTGCCCCCGGTGTGGAGATTATATATTTCAATTTCTCAACAAACTTCACAAATATGTACGAAATAGACATTTTACATGCCGAATATTATTTTCTGAGGCACTTTTGCCATATAAATTTGTAACGTACATGATCATTAGTTTATCAGCTTTCGACTCATGTATAGCTTTTAGGATGAATCATTAATTAACATTGTAAAATAGCAACAAAAGCGTTAATGTCTCGCGACCAATGTATTAATATGCGAGTTATTTTGTTTCCCGGAGCTCGTCATTAGCAACAAACAATTATCCATTATTAGGGAAGCATCGGTAAACATTCGTATGTTCTTATTTTTGCGAAAATCAATTATTAATAGCGACAAAACATGTAAATTTAGATTCTACACATGACAGTATATCTATAGCGATAATAGCGCTCGGACGAATGGAGGAGATAACTTGCTGCTTCAGCATCGGAGCAGTACCGCTCACCTGTATAAAAGAGCGCGTGATTCCGGGAAGAGCGTTCATTTTCTCCGAGCTGGAGCTGGAAGGAGCATTGAGCCTCCTATCCAGCAAAGCCCCTGGAGAGCGCTGGCGCTCCGAAAACCCGAAAAACGAAGCAATGAGTCTTCGTGAGGGTATTCAATAAAACGCGTATGAACAGCGATGTTCTCAAGTACTTGTGCATATCAGTTTATCCTTCAATAAATTTTAAAGTCATTTTTTAATTTTTTCTTTTTCGATTTCTCCCTTCATATGGCGAGACGCAAACGTTCTGTATTAAGTCAGACTAAGCACTTGCACATTTTTTCTCATACGCTGGACTATCCTGGGACTCAATACGGGGTCTAAGCAATTTTTAAATAGTAAAAATAAATAAAATAAACAAATTCTAGTGAGTCGCAAACACATAGCATAGCGTCTATGTTAAGCGCTCACGCATTGTTGCTTCCTACATACCTCGAGATCCAGTGTGTAATCTCGAGTGTAAAGGGTTTTAAAATCAAAAAATAAATTTAGTTTTTCAGCTCGATTGTCCTTTACCAGGCATTACGTCCTGCTAAAGAACAATCTTCAGTACGTGTGGATCAAGTAGCCGTCCAAAATTAAAGTCTTCATCTATTCTAAAACGCATTGCGTCGTTTCATGAATAGAGAAGCAACGTGCATTGCGTCACGATTACCTTCATTTTCGTTGCTGAGCATATACAATGCACTACGTCATTGTATATGGAAGTGACTATTAGAATAAATTCAGTTTTAATTCACTCGCGACATACTTCGATTTATTCCCCCGGTATCACGGACCAACTCAAATTTAAATAATTTATCAGTCAATCATTTTTTTATCTCTCCTCTTTCGCTTCATGTATAAGTCAGTAGAATGCTCTACGCATTACTGGCTCAGTGAGACTACCCAACTGACTACTCCCGCGTTTACTTGATAAAAGGCCCGGTGCAGTACATTACCTCGGCTTACAAAACCTCTGGTACGACACACTTGAATTCGGTAGTTTAAATGTCCAGTGATGTTCTCGACCATTCATCACTCGCCACCAGAAGTCATGTTTCCTAACTCCTGATCACTGAATCATGAGGATTGCTGACACGCGAGTCAGCCACTCGCTCCCCACGTACTTGCCGCGATATCGATCAACTTAGCATTTTGCAGCAATCAGTTGCCGTCCAATGGTCTTATGTGCATTATAATACTCCAGCTCAATGCTGCATATACTATGGATATATGTTAACGCTAAACACTACTCGCTCTATTAATTAATTAATGAATCTGGCACGTTACACAACCATTTAGAAGAAAATGAATTTTGAAAACAAAGTAGTAATTTCAAATGTAACCTGTATAATAAAGACAGTAAAAAATTTCGAATAAAAATACAAAAAGCAATCTCTTTTCTCGAAAACTATAAGTATTTGTATTCTATTTTTGTCATTATTTGTTCATAATATTTTATACTTACATAAAAGCTTTCATGTCTATACTTTTTAAACTCTTTCTTTATTTCTAATTTCAGGTTACTGTATTGCATTACTTGCCGAAAATAATCGCAAAATTAAATATATTCCTTTCCGAGACAGTAAATTAACAAAATTGTTGGCAGATAGTTTACAAGGAAACGCAGTTACTCTAATGGTAGGTTGAAAAATAGTTGTCTAAAAATCATAAAATTTTATACATATTTTAACATTCTTCCATATACGAGAAGAAACTTGACAATTGTTAGTTTTAATTCACAACAATACTTTTTCATTATCCATGGTGTAACGTTTGGTTTTGCTAGCTCCAAGCCGTTACGTGTCGGCCTTGTTCTCGGGAATCTCTCCTCGAATATCCCGGTAGGCGCCAGACACTGTCCTTCAGCGTCAGAGCCTCGCGGCTCCTTTCCACGAGACTCACTGCGGGAACAAGACGGAAGTGGTGTTGCCGGCACCAAGTCGGGAACGCGGAGATATTGTCGCGTAGAGTGGCTAGCTCAGCCCGACACTTTCGGTAAGGAGAAAGGGTGGTTCGGGGTGATGGAAATACACCCGTCTAACGAAGAGCTCTCATTTATTAGACGACACTCGATTGACATAAATTTCCACAGATAAAGAGGGAGCCTGTAGGTAGCACTAAAAAATTATTTCACGTGTTGACAATTTAACTCGCGTAACGTAGCCACAAATGTGATCCGCAACTCAATACTAACTCCTAATTACTTCGCCAAGGTATCCGCGCACTTAGTCATCTAAATCGCAGATAGCCCTAAGTCAGACGGACTGACTCTCGCGCGTCTCAAGGCATACATTCACACTCGTCACCGTGACGCACAGACACGCTTTGCCCGAGGACAAAATCCTACATTCACACTTGGTCTCACAGCGACCATTCACTCAAGCTGAACCTATGATAGCTCTCGAACACTCCTCGCCCGAGTGCTACCGCGTAAATTACCTTAGGCCGAGAGCCCGCCCGCGTTCCAACGACTTACGGCACCTCTCGCTCCTCTACGCTATCCGCGAACGTCGGACGAATACCCTTGTACACGCCGACGTAATTTTCCACCGCACTCACGATACACTCTACTGATACAAAACAGGTAGCCCCGAAGCTAATGTCGCTATCACTCCCGATATTCGACCAGGTAGCCCCCCGAGGTAGCACGCACTCGTAGATATACACTCTTAATAGTAATCTTAATTAAGACGAGACGCCGTAGTTAGCCGAGTTAGCCGCGCCGGCGTTTGCGTTCAAGTTGGACAAAGAACAACGCGTAGAAAAGGTCACGCGTGGAACTGGCGAATGCCCGCGAGGCAAACTTAGATTGTTACTTCAAAACGACTCACCGACCTTTATCCTTCCCTGTCTAGTTGTCCGCGTCAACAGGATCCGCACAGGTAGCAAAGATATCAGAAGTAATAGCACAAAGAAAGAAAGTCCCTCAGGAGAAGACGGCGAGTTGACCGAGCTGGAACGGCCGGGACAGGAGAGTGCCGGCTCGTGCGCTCGTCGCTTGCCTCTCGCTCTCGCTCTCCCGTGCCGCCGCTCCGCGCGCGTTCCCATTGATCGGATCGCCTGGGACGACGGCCCCGCACTCTCGCGCCGCAACAGGCTCGTTCGCCTCACGCATCGTTGACCGCCACGCAGGCGCGCTAGCCGCTTCAATTATCAACGGCGCTGGAGCAGGTAGCCGCGAGATTCGAATGCTCGTTACAATAGGTAGCCAGCCAACACACAGATGATTCGCACGCAACATAGGTAAAGCGCAAATTACGAAGTACAAGATAACTCTCGGCACATCCATCTGCTTAGGCCTTTGGTTCTGGAGTACGCCTGTTATCAAGTGCGCCGAAGCTGCTGTTTTACTTCTGACGTTCGTGAGAGAGCAACCGTCACGCTGGTCCTGCGCATCAGACGCTCACGTAGGATACCGCGTTGATATTCGTCATCAACATTCCAACGGTTTACGATGATGAACGGTTGAACGCCCTGGGTGAATCTGGATATCCATTGCGACGCCGGAGATAGACATCCTCTTTCGCTCATTCCTCCTCTCGCCCTTGAATGAGTGTCGGAGAAGTCCTCCGTATTTTCCTCCTCTCGCCGCTATCTCTCCGCTCGTCGCGTTGTTGCTCAGAAGAAAAACGTACGCCATTACGTTTTTCTTCTGATCTCATTCATTCGGCCCTGAGACGCCCTACCCCGGCAGCTCGAGTCCCGATGTGACGAGGCGACATTTTACCACGTTACAATGGAAACAAAAGTTTTTCTGCAACCTCGAGATCTTCTTTTTCTTTAACGTAACTTTGCTTCCTCGGGAAGGAGAGCAAGATAGTAAAATGTCTCATTTTCAGTACAAAAAGAAAATTTCTTGCATTATTTCGTTTGTGACGGGCTACCATCAGCAGAAGCTCGCCTGGACACCACCGAAGCCGCGTAGTAAAAAGGTACAAAAACTTATACCCGGTGGTGTTTACAGGTACGAGCGTTACTGCCAGACAACAAGCGAGAGCGAGTGAGAGAGAGAAACGAGAACAGCCATGAGAGCGAGAGAGAGAGAGAGAACAACAAGCGCTTGAAACACACGCAGCGTCGCACAAGTTAGTGAGAGCGAGAGGGAGATAGGAGTGGCAGCAGCAGAGAGAGGGAGACACCGCCCGGCAGCACAGCACAGCGAAGCCACGACGTCCGCGCGCGAGCGACCGCCGCCATGTTGGCGTGCGCATAAGAGCAATGAGTTCGAGCAAGAGATAGAAAGCGAATGAGAAAGAGAACGTAAGAGTGGAGGCACGCGACGAGCCTCGAGAGCTATTTGCAATAGTTGGAGGGCTGCATTTCCGTCCACACCATGCGAAACGAAATTGCGGAATGTAAAAACACGAAAAAATGTAAATAAAATGTACAAGCGCAGCTAGACAGACTATACGCGAGTAAAAGCCAGACAACGTAGACAAGTCAGTTCAAGTTTCGCGCACGAGCGAACTAATTGCAAAAAAGCAGAAACAACCAGAATTCCCTCCGTAAAGATACGTTTCCTCTCCACGATTTTCTCTATAGTATAGAGAGTCAGTCAAGTCGCGAAAATTTTACAGCCAGGTAGTCAGTTACATTACTTGTGAGTGCGCGCTCGTGATTATACAGCCGGTTGACAGACGTCCAGAGATTGCACTCGTGCGTCCCCCAAGTTATTTTATTCCTTTAATAAACGCCAGTTAGTTGTGTACGTACGCCGCTGTCGGGCACAAGCCAGACCCTATTATATTTCTTATAGGCATTTTTGGAAGTAGTATGGTGGCGCCATGGCGATTGTAAACAAATATGACCCTGACCTCTGTGACCTATCGTCCATGTCACTTTAGTTTTAGTTTTACAGTCACTATGGTGCCTAACTAATATATAGAGTGAACGAAGAGGATGTTTAGAATTGGTAGTAGGAATCGCTATTTGGGTAAATCAGAAGAGAAAATATAATGATAATGAATGTTTATTCAATTAATACTTAATCTAGATACAAATTATGAATTAGATAATATAGTACTATTTAAATATAAGTAAATAATTAAGTAAACATCTTTCAAACTTAAAACTATATTTGCTTCTTTTAATATTTTATTATTCACTAGGGGGGATACCCCCCCCCTGCTCACTTTGCTCGTCAACCCCTAATTTTAATTGACTAATATAGAAATATTAGTCAATATAGAAATAATAGTCAATCCTTTCGTCGCTGCGAAAGGAATAAATTTGCTATAGCTATAACCTTGTGCATAGCAACCGCATCAATAACAACATAGTCATAGATTTTTATGGTTACATTGCATGCCGCGCATCGCATTATTTTATAATTACAAATTATGATTTAAAAGTAGCTAATATCTACAGTGTAAATTGATTTTAAAAAACTACGATAAATTGAAGTATTCTGCAGTCGCATGTAATAAAATAATTTTACCATCGCCTGTAAATGTATCACCGATGCTGCTGTGAAAAATATCATACACCATCATTATTAAAAGTTAAGTAATTCAAGATGTTGAAATTTTTCTGTTAAGTGATTATTAGCTTTTGATTTTTAGCCCAAAGTTTTTAAGTAATATTCAAAATTTATAATAGTCAATATTTACAATCAAATATTATACATTTAACAATAATTTTTTATTAATTGTTTAATACTCAAGAAGAAAATTGAAAAATATTTTTTTGAAAATTGAAAAAAAACTATTTTATTGTAGGCGATGAATCGTACACCTATAAAATAACGAATAAAAATACTTATGAGTTATACATGTCAATGAGTGGTATATATGGCGATGAAGTAGAAATCATAGCTTATATTGTTCATATATATTCGGTTTGCGTTTCAGTGTCAAGGGCAAACTTCATAAATCCCTTTTATTACAGGTCAGATAATTTAAGTAGCAATGAAAATTAATTGAATTTATAGGAGAAATGAATAGATGCATCTCTTCGAGCCAAAGTTTTTATTCTGCCGACGTTTCGACCGATTGTCGGTCCTCTTCAGGGCTGTATAAATTTTTACAATAATAAAATTTAAAATATCAATTTTTACAATAAATAACAATTTTTACACTTGATAGAATTTAACAATTTACCTTAAATAATTAAAACTTTTAAATATAAAAAATTACTACGCCAACATGACGACCATGTAGCTGTCGTTCCTAATGAAACAAAATTATGCTAATGAAACAAATTATTAATAATACAATTTATAAGTTGAGAAGACTCTCTTACTTCTGGCAACGACCCGAAATTTTTTTACAGAGTATCGCACTACCATCGAGCGGCACCGGAGGAGATCAGACAACGACTGGCTTCCCCGAAGACTAGTGATAGCTTACGTGGTATTTTTACTCTGGGCCCATCAGATTCTTATGTCCCTGCCACAGTCTCTTCAATTAACTCGTAGGATCGATCAGAATAGATGATCAGGAATCTTATTATTAATCCATCAATGACGATTTCTTGACCAAGCATATCATTGTCACAGTATGCATGAAAGGATCTATTGTCCATGTGGTCAGTGAGAAGAAGAATCATTGAAAGTCATAATTACTGAGGCGAGGACTGCCGAATTGCCGTAAAAATTGTTCAGCTCATAAACCATGGGTAGAAGTTAATAGCAGCGATACTTGCTCTTTTAACTCTCCTCTACCTGGCTCAGACTCTCCAACTATCTCTTCTGGCCAGCTATTTTTCGAACTTGCACAAGTTGTATTTGTATAGACAAGTGAATAATCACTATGTCTATGTATTTCAACGTTTCCGCGAACATTGTCGCCCTCATCAGGAAAACTGTTAATAATTTATTTTCGTAAATTTAATATACATAAATAATTTACAAGAAAGTTATAGAATTATAAACTTACATTATTTAAGCAGCGTCGGATTTTCAAAATTTTTTTTGGTTTTGCAACGGAAGTTGCTGGTAACACGCTTTATATATACTCCGAAGTACGCTCGGTTATTCGGAAGCGTTTGTGTACAAATGACGTTGGATTTCATGCTCTTATACATTTGTATGATCATCGTGCCGGTCTATCGCTTCAGCTGATACATTAGATGTGTGTATACGTTGTTGAGATTTTGTGTATCTTCTCTTTCGTTCATGCCATTATTTACATATGTATACTGTGACGTGGTACCTTTTCCATCCTTGGGGAGGCATAGCAGCACGTGATGACACCTATTCAGGTTTACCGCGAGCTCGTATTTTATTAATTACTTTGGACGCCCGATCTCGCGATCTGGTACTCTTATGCTGCCGGCTTGAGAACTCCTTATGCTCTAGGTCATGGGGGGAGAGGTGCAGGGAGAGAAATACACAAAATGATTGAACTAGACTTATGTAAAATACGCGTTTACGTCCTCGGGCGAGCTCACTGTCTCTACGCGGCTGGCTTTAGCGTTAGAACTCACGGTGCGGAGCTATTTAAAAGAAACACTCCTACCTGTCTGTACTCGTTAACTCCTCGTCCTCGCGTTCTGACGATAACTCGTTCCCTGTGGAAGCGCACGCGAAAGAATTACTTAATGCTCGGAAGAATGCACACTGGGGGGAGTCTTCGGGTTGCTCTGGTAGTCGCCTTGGAAGATTCGCTTTGCCTTGCTTGTCCAATGGATACTTCTCGGTCCAAGCGGTACTCGATACTCTTGAGTCCAAGCCGTGCTCGATACTGATTCTTTCTCCGCTCTCGGCAACTACGCCGGTTCGCGGGGTCTATCGCTCTCTCACTCGCACTCACGCATTTCCGATGTATCGCTCTCTCGCGCCTATCACACATTTACACACTTTTGCACCATATAGTACATTCGCACTCTTACGCCCTCTTTACAATACTTTAAAAATGCGCGCGACATTCAAAACTCGTTTAAACGCTTGTCTGGCTCTACTTACTGTATCTACACATTTTTACACAGTTTCGCCTTTCGGCACGCTTACATTCATGTTTGCCGCTTGCACGCGCGCTGTGGATCGAGCCGTAGCCCTCCACCTTTTCCCAATATCATTCAGCGCTACACGTTGCCTCCGCTCTCTCTCTCTTGTCTGTCTATAGTACGCATTCTCATTCGCTCGTCATTCCATCCTTCTTGCACTCATGCTACCGTTCGTTCCTCGCCAACATGGCGGCCGTCGCTCGCGCGCGTTCGCCTCGTGGCTCGCATGCCTCGTATCTTCTTCTCTCTCTCGCTCTCGCTGCTTCGACGCTGCGCCTCTCTTGCTCTTGCCTTGGCTGCCGCACGCTGCTACGCGCTGTATTCCCCTCTCTTTCGCTCTCGCCTCGTGCTGCTGCTGCTCGGCGGCAGGCTGTTCTCGGCGCCGCGCTGTCCTCCTGGCTCTATCAGCTGACTGCTCGCTTGCTGTTCTATACACAACACCGAATGTAAGATTCTTGTATCTTGACTGGGTGGTGTCCAGGCGAGCAGCTATTGACGGGATCCCCGTCACAATACATAGCGATTCAGAAATGAGCCTCTTATTTAAATTTGCTTCTCTCGCTTTAATTTCATGTTTTTCAAATTTGAATTATGTTTCAAATTTGCAGTATGTTCTGCAATGATAGTGTTTTTCGATTTTTTGTGTTCATTAACATGACCAAGAGTCCAACATTCACCAATAGCTTTTGTAAGTGTCGACTGCGTGCTTCTGTCTCTCTCTCTCGCGGTCCATGATTCCCACAGCCCGATCGTAGAACAGGACTAGTCCGGGTATGCGCGAGCTCAGTCGAGTCTCATAACTCGCCGAGCTCGATCCTCGCCTCGTCGAGCCAATTCGAAGAAGCGCGAGCACAAAACGCGAGCGTGCGCTTATGTATCATCATTCGCAGAATAAACATACGAGCAAGTGCGCTCTGCTTACTGGACCCCATAGCAACGTGAGAGATTCATTCACGCTTTCCTATTCGCGTTGACATATTCTGTACCGATATCTAGCACCCCCGGATCCTCCCAGAATGCCGAGGAGAACCTGAGCGGCCGAGCGAAGCCAGAACACATTTCTTTTTGTCTGACCTACGTAAGTGGCTGTACAATCATTACATTTTAATTTTTGTACTACGTTTTTTCCAGTTCTTTTTATTTTTCATCCTTCCTTTTAATAATTATGTTACTATATTTCATAGATAATCGATGAATTACTAACTACTGAAATTATCAAAAAATGGATTTTGAAGATAGTATTTTAAAACTAAGCTTTGAATTGTATAAAAATGTGTGACTCACAAGAACTGACGTACAATTTGCAATTGATTTGATGCGTTATTTTGTAAAAGATTCATATAATCCGGTTTTACTAAATAAATTAAAAAGTGATTTGCAAAATGCGATTGATGAAGAAGTCACTTGCGAAATACAAAATACATTCAAGCATTGTATGTAATTATGTGATTACTCAACTAATTCTTCATTTTGTATATGTAGAAAAAAATGTTCACTTTAGTTATTTTGAATTTCAGATTAAAAACTATGAAAGTTAATTTTGAATCGCCTAATAAACCTCCTGAAATTAATGCAGATTACCTTAGAAATAATAAAAAACTAAGAATGTTTGCAGCAGAAATGCTCTTTTCACCCGGTACCCAGGAATAATAATCGGAAATAAAATACCTCGAGGGAACAGATTTTGGTCGTTATACAAAATGTTGCACGAAATGGTGTCTATTATAACTTCTCCCGTTTTAACACGATCGCATTATTTACAATTGGAAATGCTAATACAAAATCATCATCGTTTATGTATTGAATTATTTGGATATTTAAAAACAAAATTTCATTTCCTGCTTCATTATGCTAGAATAATTTTGAAAAATGGACCGGTCATAAAGCACTCATCTATGCGTTATGAATTGATGCATACAATAATTAAAAATATTTTATTAAATTTATATAATGATCCTGAAATCTGTGAAATAAGTAATTTTGCAAGTCCATTAACATGTATGTTAAGAGATCTTGTTCACAATAAATCTGTGTCCATGATCCATTTAAGTGTAAAAGAAATTCTTCATCTCAGTATAGCAAAACTACATTGAGCGATTTAGTTGTTGCATTATTTCCATTGTCAAAAACTAAAATGCACGTTAGTAAAGTAATAATAAATGATATTATTTACTAAAAAGAAACTATTATTATCGTAAACATGGACGAAAGCGGGGCCTGTATTTGGTAGAGTAAAAAATGTTTTTTTAGTCGACAATGAAATTATGTTTCAATATATTAACATGTATTTCATAAGCTTCGATTCGCATATGTGTGCGTATGCTGTAGCAGAAGATATTAGTAATATAAACATAATAAATTATAAATTCTTAGCATCGAGTGTTCCGTGCATTCTCTTTAAAATTAATGGTACAGATTACATTGTAAATAGATATATTTTCTAATAACCTTTACATTAAATAAAATACACTAATATTTGCATTGGTTTTATTTCTTTCTATTTAAGTTTCCATTATTCTATATATAAGTATATGAACGCTAAATCTAATAGAACATCGCGCGATTTCCTACGCGCACATGATGATGCGCGCCAGAGAGTTGCGCGCAGGACAAAAGACGATGCATAGACGATTATATGTCGTACAAACGAGCACAAAGTTTCGAGATGCTTAGCGGCAGCGTACGTGAACGAGCGCACACGAAAAAAAACGATGCACGCACGCCACCTCACGGGTCTCTACCTCACGTGACGCCGTTGGCGTAGAAGCACCGTCGTCCAGTATGCATACTTCTTTCCATGTAGGGTGTATAGTGTATCTATTGAGAAACATGATAAGTTCTGATAGTGGACCAGAAAATCGTAGTCCATCTATCGTACGAAAGTAGAAATAAATTCTAAAGATTTTAGCCAACAACGTCGACTTGTCTACGCTCACTGACCTCTTGTAGAGCAAGTACTGTCATAGACAGCCAACAATACTCCTCAAGTCATAAATGTGAGCTACCACAGCTTTTTTGGGACCAAAAGCCTAATTATTTAATTGAATGAATCTATTGCTCAATGTTAAATTTTAAGATCAAATAAAGAATTTATTGGTGTCTTCAATCCAAGAGAAAATTTTTTTTTATATTATATTAAAAAATGTTAGAGAAACTTACAAATGCGTTTCGCCCCGAACCACTCGTTATTGGCTGACTTTGACACTACTTGCTCTATAAGGTGTCTTGATGGAGGGTAGCCCGAGACTAAACGGTTGACCCTCCCTTACTGGCCGAATGCGGTAGTGCCTAGTATGAAACACAGTACAGCACAAGGACACGAACACACATATACACAAGATACTATACTGCAGGCTCCACGGATACTCGGTCCCGAGGTCTCTTGGGCGTCACTCCCGTGAGGATCTTCGCGTCGCACTGGAAGGTAAAGTGGGAAAACTAGGTGTGGGCCACTGGATAGTAAAGGGGCCCGGGTCGGTCTAAACAACATTATCTGTCAGTCGGTGAAAAATACTGTCCGGTCTGACAATGACGGCTGGTGACCGGAGAGGTCCAGGATGAGTCAGATGAGGGGCCCTACCGAGACCACAAGTGGGGGGCGGAGGTTCCCGTGTGGGCGGTTACGCACGCAGCCTGTTACGCACACTAGTATACCCGCTTATAAATGAAAACAAGATGGAAAAAGGCAATAAAGAGGAGGTTTTAAATGTGTCAGAAACCGTGGGGCTCCCTAGCCCAAATAAGCATAAGGCTGAGGCTACCAAGCCGGAGGGCAAGCTTAAAGGCATTTCGGAAGTCTCGGGGTACCCGAATGACTAATGGGAACAGCCCCGCGGGGACAGAGAGAAAGAGGAGGGCGCTAGGAAGGAACGTGGCTGGGATACAGCTAACGCCTTCCAAAACCGTAAGGCCAACGGGATAAGCGTAGGTGGTGGGAAAGGTCGAAAAGTGGTAGGGTGAGAAACTTCAGGTCAAAATAGTAGGCATGGAGGACCTAGCCAAGGTGATTAGGGCTTTGATCTGCTGCTCGGGATCGCAGGGCCCCGGGGCGTTGATCAAGAGCTTAGGGCGTCAAAACCCCACCCGGGAGGCGGATACTAAAGGAGCTCAGGCCGGAAGGAAGGTGAAGACAGCAGTGCGGCTTCTCTTGGAGGGAGCGGACGTAAAGGCACTTAAATTCCTCAACTGGAGACTCTTCCAGGGAGGAAGTAAAGCACATGTCGTCCTCTTCTAAAGACGCAGAGGAGAAACAGAACGGAGCTGCCATGGAGGTGGACCGGTGATAGCAACGGTAGGTGACGAGGAGAGAAATGCGGCTCCCTAATGGACGTTAGGGGAATGCAAGGTGGCGCGTATGCATCTGTAGCGGCAACCAAAATTGCGTTCGCGCAGATTAACTTACATTACTGCAAAAGTGTCTCAGCGGTGTCCGCCAGGCATATGACAGGAGAGGTCACAGGTATCTGCCTATTCCAAGAACCTTGGATTGTCAAAGGCAAAGTTAAAGATCGAAACGGTTATGGTATTCTCATTAGTAGTACAGTGGACTCGGTAAGAGAATATATCATTGTGAAGGGCTTGCAGGTAGAGACAGTGCTAAGGCACTACACGAGGGATCTAGCTACGGTTAAAGTGATATATGTGGACAGAGAGGAGTCCAAAAAGGATATTCTGGTGGCAGCGGCCTATTGTCATTCTGAGAGAGAGTGCATGCCTAGGGCAGTAGACGCTCTATTCACGGACTGTGGGAGGAAGGGAACCGAACTAGTGATGGGATGCGATGGAAATGCGCACCTCATGGTTTGGGGAAACTCCGACATAATCGAAAGAGGGAAGAGGCTGCTAGAGTTTCTGATGACAATGAATTAGGATATAATAAATATAGGCGATAGACCGACGTTCGAGAACTCGATAAGAAAGGAAATCATCGACATTACTCTCAACGAGGTCTCTCTGGACAAAGATAGAGGGTTGGAAGGATTCGGATGAGGTCTGATTGTCAGATCACAATCATATTGTTTTCGGCATTAGAAGTTAGGGCAGCGCTGATACCACGCCGAGCAGGTCCCACGCCACTTGACTTACCCTCAGTTGATAAGGTAGATGTACTCAGTGGGTAACTCAGTCGATAAAAGTAGGTCGCTATAAGGCCCCCGTCGGCGGCGCCACCCAGTCGCGAGTTCGCCAGTCCGCAAGTACGCCAGTCTGCCCACCCACTACGCTAGCCTCCCACCCGGTAGGTATGGTCCCAGTCTCCTCACGCAGTCGCGAGTACGCCAGCCCGCGTCAGGCTGTGAGTACCCCCACCAACGCGCTGAGAGTGTTTGCGCTAGACCGCGAGTGTCCCTCTTCTGCACCAGGCCGCGAGTGCCCCCACAACCAGGCCAATTGGAAGTTTTAATTTCGCTCGGTAGCGCTGCCCAAGCGTATGGAGGTTGAAAAGTAATGACTTGCACTTCCGCTTGCGGATCGTTAGCGTCTGCATACGCCAAATCATCGTTAATGCCTTTGAATCCTTGTACACAATGATATCCATACTCACTCACTTAACTGCCAGAGGGTAGTGACGAAAAATTCGATATCGCCGGATCGAGCTGAAACTTCGTATATTAGCGTTACATGACCGCAGAAGCATGCACACAAAGTTTGGCGTCGATCCGTTCAATATTCTGAAAGATATGATCAAAAAAGTTACGCTCATCATTCCACATTTTTCGCAAATTTCGGTACAGAATTCTGTCAGCCGGATGGGGGGGGGGGGGGGGGGTAGTGACGAAAAATTCGAATTCGCCGGATCGAGCTGAAACTTCGTATATTAGCGTCGTTTATTCAATATGTTTTTGGGAAGCTCTCGATCTCAGCTTTCCAAATATGTGTCTCCCGATTCGCTGCGAGGAAGCTGGTTCGAGAAGAAATCGAAAAAAGCCTCATATGCAATTTTTGGTAAATTTTCCGATTTTGGCCAGTGTTTTTAATGACTCCATATCTTCGGAACGGTTCATCCAAATATAGCCACTCAATACGTTTTAAAAAGCTCCCGGTCTCAGCTCTTTAAATATTTGTCTTCCGATTCGCTGCGAGGAAGCTGGTTCGAGAAGAAATCGATAAAAGGTTGATATGCAATTTTTTGTAAATTTTCCGGTTTTGGCTGGTGTTTTTCATGACTCCATATCTTCGGAACGGTTCATCCAAATATAGCCGTTCAATATGTTTTTGGAAAGCTCTCGATCTCAGTTTTTCAAATATGTGTCTCCCGATTCGCTGCGAGAAAGCTGGTTCGAGAAGAAATCGAAAAAAGCCTCATATGCAATTTTTGGTAAATTTTACGATTTTGGCCAGTGTTTTTCATGACTCCATATCGTCGAAACGGTTGATCCAAATATAGCCACTCAATACGATTTGAAAAGCTCCCGATCTCAGCTCTTTAAATATTTGTCTTTCGATTCGCTGCGAGGATGCTGGTTCGAGCAGAAATCGAAAAATGGTTGACATGCAATTTTTTGTAAATTTTCCGATTTTAGCTAGTGTTTTTCATGTCTGCATATCTTCGGAACGGTTCATCCAAATATAGCCGTTCAATATGTTTTTGGAAAGCTCTCGATCTCAGCTTTTCAAATATGTGTCTCCCGATTCGCTGCGAGAAAGCTGGTTCGAGAAGAAATCGAAAAAAGCCTCATATGCAATTTTTGGTAAATTTTCCGATTTTGGCCAGTGTTTTTCATGACTCCATATCTTCGGAACGGTTCATCCAAATATAGCCACTCAATACGTTTTGAAAAGCTCTCGATCTCAGCTCTTTAAATATTTGTCTTTCGATTCGCTGCGAGGAAGCTGGTTCGAGAAGAAATCGAAAAAAGCCTCATATGCAATTTTTTGTAAATTTTCCGGTTTTGGCTGGAGTTTTTCATGACTCCATATCTTCGGAACGGTTGATCCAAATATAGCCGTTCAATATGTTTTTGGAAAGCTCTCGATCTCAGCTTTTCAAATATGTGTCTCCCAATTCGCTGCGAGGAACCTGGATCGAGAAGAAATCGAAAAAAGCCTCATATGCAATTTTTCGAAAATTTTCCGATTTTGGCCAGTGTTTTTCATGACTCCATATCTTCGGAACGGTTCATCCAAATATAGCCGTTCAATATGTTTTTGGAAAGCTCTCGATGTCAGCTCTTCAAATATGTGTCTCCCGATTCGCTGCGAGGAAGCTGGTTCGAGAATAAATCGAAAAAAGTTGATATGCAATTTTTGGTAAATTTTCCGATTTCAGCTACGGTTTTTCATGACTCCATATCTTCGGAACGGACACTTCAAATATAGCCGTTCAATATGTTTTTGGAAAGCTCTAGATTTCAGCTTTTTAAATATGTTTCTCCCGATTCGCTGCGAGGAAGCTGGTTCGAGAAGAAATCGAAAAAAGGTTCATATGCAATTTTTGGTAAATTTTCCGGTTTTGGCTAGTGTTTTTCATGACTCCATATCTTCGCAACGGTTCATCCAAATATAGCCACTCAATACGTTTTAAAAAGCTCCCGGTCTCAGCTCTTTAAATATTTGTCTTCCGATTCGCTGCGAGGAAGCTGGTTCGAGAAGAAATCGATAAAAGGTTGATATGCAATTTTTTGTAAATTTTCCGGTTTTGGCTGGTGTTTTTCATGACTCCATATCTTCGGAACGGTTCATCCAAATATAGCCGTTCAATATGTTTTTGGAAAGCTCTCGATCTCAGTTTTTCAAATATGTGTCTCCCGATTCGCTGCGAGAAAGCTGGTTCGAGAAGAAATCGAAAAAAGCCTCATATGCAATTTTTGGTAAATTTTACGATTTTGGCCAGTGTTTTTCATGACTCCATATCGTCGAAACGGTTGATCCAAATATAGCCACTCAATACGATTTGAAAAGCTCCCGATCTCAGCTCTTTAAATATTTGTCTTTCGATTCGCTGCGAGGATGCTGGTTCGAGCAGAAATCGAAAAATGGTTGACATGCAATTTTTTGTAAATTTTCCGATTTTAGCTAGTGTTTTTCATGTCTGCATATCTTCGGAACGGTTCATCCAAATATAGCCGTTCAATATGTTTTTGGAAAGCTCTCGATCTCAGCTTTTCAAATATGTGTCTCCCGATTCGCTGCGAGAAAGCTGGTTCGAGAAGAAATCGAAAAAAGCCTCATATGCAATTTTTGGTAAATTTTCCGATTTTGGCCAGTGTTTTTCATGACTCCATATCTTCGGAACGGTTCATCCAAATATAGCCACTCAATACGTTTTGAAAAGCTCTCGATCTCAGCTCTTTAAATATTTGTCTTTCGATTCGCTGCGAGGAAGCTGGTTCGAGAAGAAATCGAAAAAAGCCTCATATGCAATTTTTTGTAAATTTTCCGGTTTTGGCTGGAGTTTTTCATGACTCCATATCTTCGGAACGGTTGATCCAAATATAGCCGTTCAATATGTTTTTGGAAAGCTCTCGATCTCAGCTTTTCAAATATGTGTCTCCCAATTCGCTGCGAGGAACCTGGATCGAGAAGAAATCGAAAAAAGCCTCATATGCAATTTTTCGAAAATTTTCCGATTTTGGCCAGTGTTTTTCATGACTCCATATCTTCGGAACGGTTCATCCAAATATAGCCGTTCAATATGTTTTTGGAAAGCTCTCGATGTCAGCTCTTCAAATATGTGTCTCCCGATTCGCTGCGAGGAAGCTGGTTCGAGAATAAATCGAAAAAAGTTGATATGCAATTTTTGGTAAATTTTCCGATTTCAGCTACGGTTTTTCATGACTCCATATCTTCGGAACGGACACTTCAAATATAGCCGTTCAATATGTTTTTGGAAAGCTCTAGATTTCAGCTTTTTAAATATGTTTCTCCCGATTCGCTGCGAGGAAGCTGGTTCGAGAAGAAATCGAAAAAAGGTTCATATGCAATTTTTGGTAAATTTTCCGGTTTTGGCTAGTGTTTTTCATGACTCCATATCTTCGCAACGGTTCATCCAAATATAGCCACTCAATACGTTTTGAAAAGCTCTCGATCTCAGGTCTTGAAATATTTGTCTTTCGATTCGCTGCGAGGAAGCTGGTTCGAGAAGAAATCGATAAAAGCTTCATATGCAATTTTTTGTAAATTTTCCGGTTTTGGCTGGAGTTTTTCATGACTCCATATCTTCGGAACGGTTCATCCAAATTTAGCCGATCAATATGTTTTTGGAAAGCTTTTGATCTCAGCTTTTCAAGTATGTGTCTCCCGATTCGCTGCGAGGAAGCTGGTTCGAGCAGAAATCAAAAAATGATGGATATGCAATTTTTGGTAAATTTTCCGATTTTAGCTAGTGTTTTTCATGACTGCATATCTCCGGAACGGAGACTCCAAGTATAGCCGTTCAAAATGTTTTTAAAGCTCTCGATCTCAGCTTTTCAAATATGTTTCTCCCGATTCGCTGCCAGGAAGTTGCTTCGAGAAGAAATCGAAAAATGGTTCATATGCAATTTTTGGTAAATTTTCCGATTTTGGCCAGTTTTTTATGACTCCATATCTTCGGAACGGTTCATCTAAATATAGCCGTTCAATATGTTTTTGGAAAGCTCTCGATCTCAGCTTCTCAAAAATGTTTCTCCTGATTCGCTGCGAGCAAGCTGGTTCGAGAAGAAATCGAAAAAAGTTTCATATGCATTTTTGGTAAATTTTCCGGTTTTGGCTGGTGTTTTTCATGACTCCATATCTTCGGAACGGTTCATCCAAATATAGCCGATCAATATGTTTTTGGAAAGCTCTCGATCTCAGCTTTTCAAATATGTGTCTCCCAATTCGCTGCGAGGATGCTGGTTCGAGCAGAAATCGAAAAATGGTTGACATGCAATTTTTTGTAAATTTTCCGATTTTAGCTAGTGTTTTTCATGTCTGCATATCTCCGGAACGGAGACTCCAAATATAGGTGTTCAATATGTTTTTGGAAAGCTCTCGATCTCAGCTTGTCAAGGATGTGTCTCCCGATTCGCTGCGAGGAAGCTGGTTCGAGCAGAAATCGAAAAATGATGGATATGCAATTTTTGGTAAATTTTCCGATTTTAGCTAGTATTTTTCATGACTGCATATCTCCGGAACGGAGACTCCAAGTATAGCCGTTCAAAATGTTTTTAAAGCTCTCGATCTCAGCTTTTCAAATATGTGTCTCCCGATTCGCTGCGAGGAAGCTGGTTCGAGAAGAAATCGAAAAAAGCCTCATATGCAATTTTTGGTAAATTTTCCGATTTTGACCAGTGTTTTTCATGACTCCATATCTTCGGAACGGTTCATCCAAATATAGCCGTTCAATATGTTTTTGGAAAGCTCTCGATCTCAGCTTTTTAAATATGTGTCTCCCAATTCGCTGCGAGGAAGCTGGATCGAGAAGAAATCGAAAAAAGCCTCATATGCAATTTTTGGTATATTTTCCGATTTTGGTCAGTGTTTTTCATGACTCCATATCTTCGGAACGGTTCATCCAAATATAGCCGTTCAATATGTTTTTGGAAAGCTCTCGATCTCAGCTTTTCAAATATGTGTCTCCCGATTCGCTGCGAGGAAGCTGGTTCGAGAATAAATCGAAAAAAGTTGATATGCAATTTTTGGTAAATTTTCCGATTTCAGCTACGGTTTTTCATGACACCATATCTTCGGAACGGACACTTCAATTATAGCCGTTCGATATGTTTTTAGAAAGCTCTAGATTTCAGCTTTTTAAATATGTTTCTCCCGATTCGCTGCGAGGAAGCTGGTTCTAGAAGAAATCGAAAAATGGTTCATATGCAATTTTTGGTAAATTTTCCAATTTTGGCTAGTGTTTTTCATGACCCCATATCTTCGGAACGGTTCATCCAAATATAGGCGTTCAATATGTTTTTGGAAAGCTCTCGATCTCTGCTTTTCAAATATGTTTCTCCCGATTCGCTGCGAGCAAGCTGGTTCGAGAATAAATCGAAAAAAGTTGATATGCAATTTTTGGTAAATTTTCCGATTTTGGCCAGTGTTTTTAATGACTCCATATCTTCCGAACGGTGCATCCAAATATAGCCGTTCAATATGCTTTTAGAAAGCTCTCGATCTCAGCTTTTCAAATATGTGTCTCCCGATTCGCTGCGAGGAAGCTGGTTCGAGCAGAAATCGAAAAAAGGTTGATATGCAATTTTTGGTAAATTTTGCGTATTTCGCTAGTTTTTTTCCGGACCCCATATCTTCGGAACGGTTCATCCAACTATAGGCGTTCAATATGTTTTTGGAAAGCTTTCGATCTCAGCTTTTCAAATATGTGTCTCCCGATTCGCTGCGAGGAAGCTGGTTCGAGAAGAAATCGAAAAAAGCTTCATATTGTTTAGAGATGTTCGAATCGCGCATAGCAACGGCTGCAACTTCGTGGTTGTTATTGTATTTGTTTATCAGTCTAGTCCTGACAGCTGTTTAGCATAGACGTGTTATATTCATACGAGTTAATAAACCCTTTAAGTAGTTCATTTCTCTAATAAGGCGTGTATTTATTAATTCCCCGGCCCGATCATAACATTTTGGGTGCTCGTCCGCAAGTGAACGTATTACCCAGTGAATGTAGTTAAGATCGGGCACGATGACCTTAACCCGTACAGCGCCTCCTTCCGCGCCCCTCATCACAGTCTCAATGACTTGACAAGCTGATACGCTTCCGCCACCTACTCACACATCACCAACGGTGGAACAACCTTCACTCGCTGATGAAAATACCCAACTTCGACAACAACTCCGGCTTGCCGAATCTACGCTTGAAGAGTGCACATTGGAGGTTACCCGCATATCAAAAGAACTCTGCAATCGTGAATCAGAGCTTCTTCAAGAACGTCACCTCCGTGAAGATGTAGCACTCTATCTATCACCTTCACATATGGCCTTGAGCCACCACCTATTATCTCCAACTATGTATTCCTATATATATGGGGGGGGAGGTAGAGGGGGTTCCACCTCGCTCTGTTCACCAACCCCCATTGCTTCAGTTTTTAACTTTATATTTTGGTAATGTTTTGATTTAATTTACAGCAAAAATTTCTCACATGACTTCCATGCACACCTAGCACCTTTTTCAAAATATCTACCTATCTCCAACATCAATAAACCTTTCCGGAAAAAATCCTCCAAATTTGCAAAATAGGATAACAAGGTGAAGGAAATGGCACTCAAGCTTCAACAGGTTTCCAGGATAATATTCTACGAATATGAGAGAGAAATGAGTACTACTAGATCCAGGGACAGAGTGGCCAAGGCCGACGCTCTGCTCGGGGAAGGAACTGCGATTTTCCTACCCAGCCTCCTTTTTCACGGAAGCGTCGTCCTGGCTGGCCAATTTCCATTGGTCCTGAAATCCCCCAAAATCCGCAATTGGCCTATTTGATTACCACTACTATATCATTACATGTCCATGAATTTTCCCAGCTCCCACTTTTTCTATTCCTAATTTTTCCATTGGTGGAGAAAATAATTATTAAGAACAATTCATCAATATTGATCTCCATCCGGTGGCTACCTCTATAGATAATCAAACGAGTGCGCGACATTCGAAAATCCACCACCTTCATACGTACTATAATACAACTAAATCTATCAAACTGCTAGAAAACCCTAGCCAGTTCATTCCCCTATATGTTCCTATAACTTCCAATGGATAACATAAAGTTGACTGTACCATAACACAGTACAGTGATGCATTCCTAAATTCTATCACGCTTTCCAAACGCGATCAAATTATCCTCTCTATATCTCTCGCTCTCCCACTCACGCGCTCTCTCTCTCTCTCTCTCTCTCTCTCTCTCTCGCTCTCTCACTCACGCTCTCTCTCTCTCTCTTGCACTCTCTTAGTACTTTCTGTCTCTCACGCACCTACTCCATCTCTCTCTCACACACACACACATTCACATGCATGTGACCGCGTGCGCGCGCGCCACTACCTCGCTTCCTGCTACGCTCCCTCCCGAGCGCCAGTACGCTGCGCAGGTGTGACTCGAGACATCACATCCTGCGCTCCGCACGCTCTCGGTCAGAGGCACCTCCTGCGAGCGCCACCGAGCGCTGGCTCCACTCCAGGAGCTGTCAGCTCGCCGAAAGTGAGTCAGCTGGCCGTGCAATAATATTCACGATGCAGCAATAATTATTGCTACGTCGCAATACCCCCCACAAAACCTTGGATATACCTGGATATCCAAGTTTTCTTCCATAACCTCTATAGACGAAGAAAACAATACATCCTCCATACCTCGAATCTCCTCCAAAAATCTGAAACAAAACCAATTCCTCAACCTCCAACAAGAAAAAACCCCAGGATAGATAGATTTGGACCAACAACTTAAATAAAACAAACCACCATTTCCAATGAAAAAACTTTATTTAAAAAAAACCTAACGCGGCCCTGGGGCCAAAGCCGCCAACAATAGGGCCCTCACATCAGCCGGTGCATTCACCAGTTGCCTTATGGCCAATAAATAGTCATTTGAAACTCCTCCAGCAGTAGCAGCAGCAGTAGCAGTAGCAGTAGCAGCAGCACTGGCAGTAGCAACAGGGTCCACCCTCTCCCTCCTTGCCCTTCTTTGATCCCGCATTAAATGGGCGGCCTCCTCGTAGGTCGGGGGTGGCCTGTATCTCTCTTCCTCCTCACAAATCACACGCCGGGAATGCGTCCGAGTACGGGTTGCCCCTGATCTGTTCTGCCGAGCCCTCTCCGCCAAATATGCTCGATGAGCCGGCCCACACCGAGGACACCCCACTAGATCGTTGTCTCGCCTCCCAAAATTGAAACAAAACCGTGTTTTCTCACGGGGGCATCTGTGTCAGGGTCACGTTCCGGGTCGGTTGAAACTACCACCAAATCCTCGAACAGAGCCCCCTTCAAAATGGGCGTTGCTTCCCCTGTGGAATCGGACACCTCCAATCCAGCGGGGGAGCCCCACCGGGTGCGTCGCGTACGCGGCACCGCACCAGTAGCCCTTGCGACCGGCTCTGGTGTCCCCACCACCACCTCTACCTCTTGCTCACGGCGTGCCTGCAAAACTAAAACAAACAAATGATAAAACCACCATACTCACTCTACCACTCTTCTCAAGTTTAAAAGATTTTATCGATGCATCAAAGGCAGCAATTCAAAATTATCTAGTGACAATAATGATAATCTATTTTGTGATCGAATTGATGAATGAATGGCTATTTCTTTCGGTTGCATGCATTCATCTTCAGATTCACCTACATATAGTTAAGTATAATTTTTAATTTTAAGAATTTTGAAAAGTTTGAAAAAATCCTCGTTTATCTGCATACGCTTTATAGTGTTCAAGTATATAATGGCCATTTAATCGCGATACTTAGAAAAACAATCTAAGAATTTTAAAAAAACCGCCAATTCATTAATCTCCATGATGGTGTGAAAAGAATGTCTTCAACTATTTCTTTTAAAAAATGAAAAACTTTTATTAGTTCACAAAAATATATATATAACTCTCTCGCTCCCCGAGTCGCACTCTGTATAGAGCCCCTGCAGCACTGCAGCCCGGCCAGTGCGGCAGTTCCGCGCGCCGCCGTCAGGCGGCGAACCCTGCATAATCGCGAAACCACCACTGTGTTGGGCGGCCAGTGGGGATATAAGGTCAAGCGCACAGCGGCTCTGAGCGCCTCCCTGTCGACTTCCCCACCCAGAGAGTCTCCTATAACCCTATAACCCTATATCAATGATTTATATAAATATGTAAATTTGTAAATATATGTGTGTATATTAGACTGCCCCAGAACGCAAAAATTGTCGGATTTCAACGGGTCAACGTGCAGCCTTAAAGATATTGGCCTGAGACCGACGTCAGTATTTTTAAAATTTTTTTAAATTAATATTTAGAGATACTGCGTGCTAGTCAAAGTACATAACCTATATTCGCGGAAGAGCTAGAGTACAAGTGTAGCTTATACTGCTGCAGTTATCCGTATATTAGGAAAACAATAGAATCATATATTTCCGTAAGTGAAAGTGAGGGACAGGACTCGGCCGGCTCAAAATTTTGACCTGAGGTAGGCCCGTACCCCTGTTATTTATGGCTCTCTCGAAGTAAGGGTCACAGCAAAAAATATAGATATTCACTAAAAAATCAACATTTGTTAAAAATAAAATTTTTAAATAATGAACGTTACATTCTTTGTACAGATTACATCACATTAAAAGCAAATTTTGAATCGCAAAAATCGGTCAATATTTCATAATATTTTACAATATGAGAAAAGTAAATATTGATAATATTTTACAATATGAAAAAAGTAAATATTGACCGATTTTCACCGTTCAGGTTTTGTCATTATTGTTATTTAAAATAAAAACATAATTTTATTATAACATTTATTTACATACTGTTTATGAATTATTTATCATTTTTAGCAAAAAAAATGTACATCCTTCAAGACCCTCATTTAAAGGATTAAGGCAGGTCAAAATTTTAAACGTCGAAGAGCGGCCAGATGGTCGCCCGGGGATCGTCGGAGGTTCCAAGTTTTATAATAGTTCTTAAAACTGAACGAAAAAATATTCACTTGACTTGCCCTATATTTTCTCGAAAGATTTTTATTTTGAACTGCATTTAAAGCATGAAGCAGTGGAGTTTATCACGAAAATGTCCGAAAATACGGTCCTTCTAGGCCTTATTTAAATCATGTCAAAATTTCAGCTCGCAAATAGCATATTAAGTAGCCGAAAATCTGGAATTTCAGGAACTTTAATATCAAATAACTCGGTTAATTATTACTTTTTTAAGAGATAAACTCGACACAGCTTTAAATACAGTTGCAGACAACAAATAGTCTTAAGCTCAACTGCTCACTACTTAAACTTTACGAGATAATCCAATTTGAAGATAAATGGATAGTTTTGTGTTCAAAACATATGCAGAGACAAAATAAGACTGCGTACCTCTAAATATTAATTTAAAAAAATTTTAAAAATACTGACGTCGGTCTCAGGTCCATACCTTTAAGACTGCAAGTTGACCCGTTCAAATCGGACAATTTCTGCGTTCTGAGGCAGTCTAGTGTATATGTTGTATGTGTTGTATGTGGTATATGTATGTGTAAGTATTTGTTTATTCTTGAACAATATGAAGCGTATGCAAATAAAAGAGAATTCTTTAAAAATATAAAAAATAAAATACAAAATTAAAAAAAAACCAAAATTTAGTGGATTAGGCCTACAGGGGAAACCACTTTTAAAAAAACGCGCCATTTCTATTTACTTTCTTGGGTGATGTGGAAATAGAAATAATTTTATCTACATTTATTACCTATACATATCACTTCCACCATCTTCCTAGAAACAACATCTAACCTGAAAATACACAACACCACCTCAACCTAAAAACTATATCTATAACAATCTATGATTACCTCTACCTATCACTTAAACCCTGAAGTCTACAGTTAATTTAATGCCTTCACCTTCATATAAACGAGACTTGATATAAGCGAGAAAATAATTAAACAGATTATTTCCTGCGCTATTTTATAAACCCCTCCCCCCAATCGTCCCCTATAGGAGCTAGGCCAACCGCCACCCTCTCAGCGTCAACTATTCAGACGTTGAACATCGGAGGCGACACTAACGGAGCCGACGCACCGCTCCAGCACTGCAGCCAGCGGAAGGAGTCAACGCCTAGGAAGTCATCTCCCGCCTTTGCTGAGGCCAACCACCGCTCACAGACTCGCAGAGGAGCAGCTACCAGCATCCGGCCAACTGGACTCCGGACGTTCCAGACTTCCTCAGAGATTCTCGACTCTCCACCCAGAGAGTCTCGTTTATGTCAACCTCCATCAATGATCTTTCTATGACTCCATCAATGACATTTCTACAGTCAATAAAGTATATATGCAAACACTTATACACATTCTAAGTATTAGCGAAAGACAAACATAATACAAACATAACAATAGAAATGACCAACTTTTTACTCATAACTCATAACATTACTCATAAAAGAATAAAATAACCTAGTTCGATTCGGGGACCTATGCAGATGCCTATGCGGGACCTGCACCTCTCCTAAATCAAAATAAAGACAGAAAACCTTGGTAAAATGCGAGGCCCGTGCGGGGGCCTATGCGGGGCCCATATTGAAAAATACGCTTAGAAACCACAATAAATGCGGGGCCCGTGCGGGGCCCGTGCAACACCCTTATTAATGTCTATGAGAGAAAAGAAACTACTAATGCGGGGCCCGTGCGGGGGCCTATGCGGGGCCCATGCGGGGCCCGCACCTCTCCTAAATCAAAATAGAGTCGTAAAACATTCTCAAAATAACCTAAATTTTGACACAATTAGACCAAGGATTGTGGGGCCCGTCAAAATTTACGGGCCCCGCAATTTACGGGCCCCGTGCGGGGCCCAAAATCTCACCCAAAATCAAAACAACTTTATAATATAGGTAGAAATTTAACTCATTGCTTTAATATAGAAACATCGATGATATTGTTTCTTAGGATCATGTCGAATATTACAGAAGAATGCTCAAAACAGTTGAAGCTATTGGAATAGGCTGAAAAATTACTGTTTTCTATTTCTGATTCATCCATAATACTGCGATGGAAAAATCATTTTTCAAAGTCAATAAAAACATTCAACAAAGTCCTCAAAACTGAAAAGTTCTCAATGCAGCAGAAACAACGTATTTTATGCACTATTGCAAAAACCCAATGCATGAGAGCAAGATTAAACGTTAAGGCTCCTGGAATAAGTGGTGGTGGAGTACAAGAAGCAAAGAAAAAATATACAGTCACTGACCGGGTGCGTTGGATTGATTTAAACAATGCTTTTCAAAACCGTATAAGAACTGCTGTTATTGCAAATTTAACTCGTATAGATCTTGTAAAATTCTTAGAAGATGTGGCTACTTTATTTTCACGGAAATAAAAAATATACTACGTACAAATACGCAAGCATTAAAGGTCAATACAGTTTTATCATGTAAATTTACAAAAACATGTGTTAAGGATGATGAAGAGGAAGAGTGTATTGAATCAAAATACTTCAAAACTGAAAATCACCAAATTTTATATGGCTCACCGTTAGATAAATAGTTTGAGGACAATGTTACTCAACCATTATTCACGCAAATTGAAGAATTTCAAGAGCGCGACTTTGGTTGGAGTCTACAGTCTATAGAAAATATACATTAAATATTAATAAATTTAATCCAATGCGTAGCGGTGGCTCTTTTATACCCTTGCCAAAATATATTGAGAGAAAGAAAGCATGTATCAACGTTAAAAATACTGATAATAAGAGTTTTATATGGGCAATTTTGTCGGCCTTATATCCTATACAAGAGCAATTTCATCCTAACAAATTAAGTAATTACTTCAAGTATGAACATAAGCTAAATTTGAATGGCATTGAATTTCCTGTTTCATTGAAGAATATAGCAAAGTTCGAGAAGCAAATAACTCGATCTCGATAAATGTTTTTGGATAACAAAAATATCATTCCTCTCTATTTAAGGGGGTCCGATACTCATTAATGACGTGTCACTAACCATACGATATAAAAGTGCTTAAATAAAATAAATATAACGAATTACGCAAATTCAAAAGATAGTTGCCCTCCGTCTTGGTATCATCTGTCAATATGCAAAGTTTGAAATCGAAATATTTAGGTGTTGAGGAGAAAAATGCGAACGAAAATCAGTAGCTGTCAGCAGAAGCATTTACGTCAGGTTACCGCTACTGAATTTCGTTTGCATTTTTCTCCCCAATCCCTGAATATTTTGATTCCAAACTTTGTATGCCGATAGGTAATATCGAAACGAAGGGCAACTATCTCTTGGATTTGTATAATTGATTATATTTATTAGATCTAAGCACTTTTTTTATAGTACGTTTAGTGACGGGTCATTAGTGGCTATCGGATCCTCTTAACAGCCTGTAAAAAGAGTAATCATGTGAATCTTCTTTTACTAACGAGGCAAGATATAGGTGTGCATGATGAATTGATTACAAAATCACACTAAGTATAAATTAAATATCTTTCCTGTCTAATTAGTAGTAATTTAAGTAAAAGGAAAAAAAACTTTACGTTTGAGATAGATGTTTAAATTTCTTTTATAAAGAAGAGAATTTGATAGAGCATGAAAAATATTGTAAAACATTAAATAATTGTAAATTTCGACTTCCAAAGCCAGGGAACAATGTGATTGAGTTTAAAAATTATCAGTATAACGAAAAGTTACCTTTTATTATATATGCTGATTGTGAGTGCTTATTTAAACCTATGAAGCAGGATGAAAAAATGAATACACAATCAGTACAGAGTCATGAAATTTATAGCATAGGATATTATCTAAAGTGTAGCTACAATGACTCTTTATCAAAATATCGCTGTTATAGAGGTTTGCATGCATCTCAATGGTTTTCTGAAGAGTTTAAAGTTATTGAAGAGCAAATAAGTACTTTATATGAAAATCCTATACCAATGCCATTTTGTAACTCAAGATGAAATGATTGAATATTACAATTCAAATACATGTCATATTTGTAAAAAGAAATTTTCAAATGAAAATATAAAAGTTCGGGATCATTGCCATCTCACGGGAAAATATCGAGGACCAGTACACGCTGCATGCAATTTAAACTATCAAGATTCCAAAATGGTACCAGTTATTTTTCATAATTTGAGTGGTTATGATGTATATTATATCATAACAGATGTTACAAATCACTTTCTAGGACAAATTGATTTATTGCCTTTAACAAAAGAAAAATATATTTCTTTTACAAAACATGTAGAAAATAGCACAATAAAATTTAGATTTTTAGATTTATTCAGATTTATGCCTTCTTCATTAGAAAAACTGGCGTCGCATCTAAAATATTACAATGTTGTTAATAAAGAATTTATCGACTTGAGCAGCGAGCAAATTAATCTGTTAACAAGAAAAGGTGCTTTACCCTACGAGTACATTAGCTCGTGGGAAAAGTTAGACGAGGATAAATTGCCTGAAAAAGATGGCTTTTTTAGTAGACTTAGCGACTCACATATATCCGATCAGGATTATGAGCATGCTAAAAATGTGTGGAATACATTCAATATTAATACACTTGGTGAATATTCTGATTTTTACATGAAAACTGATATTTTCGAGAATTTACGAGATCAATGTATACGAATCTACGGTCTCGACCCAGCTCATTATTACACAACTCCAGGCTTTTCTTGGGATGCAATGCTCAAGCATACTGGAATAAAATTAAAGCTGTTAACTGATATAGATATGGTGCTGTTTGTAGAGTGTAGAATCAGGGGTGGTTTCAGTCAATGTTCAAATCGCTATGCGGCATCGAACCATAAATATATGCTTGATAAATATAATAAAGATGAAGAAAAACAGTTTTTAATTTATTTAGATGCAAATAATTAATACGGGCACAGTCTTTCACAGTATCATCCATACGATAAGTTTGAATGGCTTGAAAATTTAGATGATTTCAATTTATCGAGTGCTAGCTCTACTGATCCATACGGTTTTATTCTCGAAGTCGATTTAGATTATCCAAACAGTATACATGACGATCACTATGACTTGCGATTCTGTCCTGAACATGCGAAACCACCAGGATGCAAGCATGAAAAACTTTTGGCTACTCTTGAATCTAAATGAAATGATGTAATTCATTATGTACCTTTAAAACAGACTCTTTCACATGGCTTACAACTTCGTGAAATTCATAGAGTTCTGAAATTCAAACAATCATTGGCTCAAATCATACATTGATTTAAATAGCAGTCAGAGATCAGCCGCAAAAAATGAATTTGAAAAAATTTTTTTTAAATTAATGAATAATGCTATATTTGGTAAAACTATGGAAAATGTTACAAAACGAGTAATAGTGAAACTTATGAGTAAATACGATGGAAGATATGGGATTGAGGGTCAAATTTCAAGTTCAACCTTTCACAGCAGTGCAATATTTAACGAGAATTTAGCTGCTATACAAATGAATAAAACTGATTCATTGATGAATATACGAATTTATGTTGGACTTACAGTTCTAGATCTCTCAAAGATACACATGTACGACTTTCACTATAAACAGTTACTTTTTATTTTCTTTATTGTAAAATTACATATCATTCTTATTTATCCAGCTATTATGAGTATTGACGAAACCTAACCACTTAACAAAAATTTTATTGCCTTTTTTTCAAAACATTTTCAACTGAATAAATATCAGGATATTTAATTTTGAGAAGTTGCTCCTCGTAGAATCCTCCAGCTATTGGTTGGTTTTGATAATCCTTCAAGTGATAAGTATAGAGTTTTGTATTTAAATCTTGCTTTACTGTGAAGACTTCAGTGGACCAATTAGGTGTATATCCTTTGTCAAAAACTCCCTTATTTCCAACACGTACTTGATCACCAATTTTGAATTTAGCTCATTTTCAAACATTTCTATGAGATTTTTTATTCTGTTTATTATACGTTTCACTTTGTCTCTATACGCTTCAGCAGGCTTCATTCCTATTGTTCGATGTTGGCTATTATTATACTCTAATGGTAAGTCTTGTAAAATATCATGCCATTTGTAGGTACCACGTAGAGTAAACAACTTCCACATTTTGTTTATTAGTGTACGATTGAAACGTTCACAAATTCATGCTTTAAGATTTCTATATGTAGAGTACAGATTAATTTTATAACTTTTCATCAGTTTTTGAAAATCTTTATTGTAAAATTCTTTTCCTCGATCTGTCTGTAAATTCTTAGGTACTCTTTTTTTCAGTAGAATTGATTTCATGGCTTCACTTCCACATTTTCCAGTTTTCTCTTTGACTGGTACAGTCCAAGCGTACTTTGAAAACACATGAATGACTGTAAGAAGGTATTTAAAACCTTTATTCTGCTTGGCATAAGGAATCATCCCGACAATATCTGCCTGCCATGTTTCGTCAATATCTTTGACGAGAAATGAGGGACGTTCATAATTACGTCTTGCAGGCGTATGAAGTTCATCCACTAATCCAGCATTCATTTTTTTTTTATCTAAACGTTTATATTCTGTAGAGTTTACGCTGTGCACTTTCTTTTGCAGATCTAACAGTATATCGTTTATCTTAATAATTCAGTACTTTCAGTTTCTCGAACAGTTTCAAGAACTTTTTCATTTTTATTCTTAATCAATTTTCTCACAGACTTCAAATTTGTAGCATCATTTGGATCAGTAGTATTACCTACATTGCATAGCTTTCGATTCTCTTAATCAAAATTTCCATTACTAGTCAGCTTGAATCCTATTCCTTCGTAATACGTCAGCGTGAACGAGACGTCGTCCGAACACATCGATGCTCATTTTGATACTGAAGGGATGATTCCAGCCTCACGAAGTTCCTCAACGATTGACTGTATTTCATTAACATGATTATTATTACCTGCGGACGTTTCAGCTATAAGTAATCTCAAACGGTCTACAAGTTCGTTTGGATCGTCCCAATAGCGATGATCTGTATAGGTATGACTGTGCTATTTTATATAAGCCAGTTCGAATTTTAGCTGACCGAAGCTTTGAAATTTTATGTATGTAATTTGTATACTTTTTACTTATTGTTTCTGGAATACTCTCAGTTGCACTGTAATATTTTTTGTGTGCATTCGTGTCCTTCAAAATCGTAGTGTAATTTTTTTTATCAGCAGTGATTAATGTATCGTTAGGTTGTTTCTTAAATAGTAACTCTATTAGACCTGGAGCTACCTATGCAATAGAAGGCTTTGACATTATTTTGTTTATCACAGGCAATATCATCAAATACGAAAATTGAGTTTGGTCGAGCTTCATCGGATGAAACGACAAGATCATTTTCATCGAAGGCAAAGTATTCAATGCTATCGAGAGGCTCGAGAGTTTTTCCAAAAATTTATATGTTGGTTGATTTAGAGATTTTGAGTATACGTAAATGTTTTCAAATTTTAAACCATTAGGATGAATGATGAGAGATAGGAGAGCATTCGTTTTTCCACAATTCGATGGTCTACAAAATACTGCTCTTATACTGTTTGGCAACAATTTTCCATGACGATACTGTATTTTTTGCTGCAGTTGCTGCGTCAAAAGATCGAAATTTATCACTGGTAGTTTTGTTGACTACTTCTTCACATCCATTCTACCTCTCGAGTACGACTAACTCAAAATATTATAAATATGAGTATTTATAGTTTTTCAGTTAGTCTCGCGTGAGCTTTTCTCGAGAAAGCATCATGCAAAGAAAAAGAAAACAAGGTTCAGGTTTTGTGAATACACTGATAAATAAATTATCTATTGAACTTCATCTGCCTGGCTATAAGTACTATGGTCCAGGCACCAAACTAGCAAAACGTTTAGCTCGTGGTGATTTTGGAATCAATCCCCTAGACGTCCTTTGTAAGGAATACGATATCTCTTACTCAAAGAATCGAGACAACATTCAGGAGAATTTTGGCTGAAAAAGCGTGAAACAGAGTGAAATCTAAAGACGCTAGTTTGAAAGAAAAAGCAGCAGCCCCTGCTGTAGCCGGTACTATGAAGTTAAAGTCAAAGTTTGGTATGGGTATTGGAGACTGTAAAAGAATTTCAAAGCGAAAAATCTTGCTGGCAATGATTCTCGCTCAATGATTATATCAGCTTTGAAAACAGCTCGAGAGCAAGTGAAAAAAGTTAGGGGAAAAAGTAAAGCTGCCTTTCCACGCATACTATCCATACCTAGCAAAGTAGGTGGTTTTCTTGCAGCACGCATTCCGCTGTTTGCTAGTCTTAGTGCAGTAGGCTCACTTGCAGGAGGAACAGCTGGAATAGCTCAAGCAGTAAACAGAGCAAACGCTGCTAAGAAACAAATGGAAGAACAAATAAGACATAATGGGAAACTTGAGAAATTGATGCTTGGTAAAGGACTGTTATTGAAACCTTATCATAAAGGATTCGGAATCTCTTTGAAGAGTAAAAGAAGAAGAGGTGGAAGAAAAAAAAACTTCGTTGAAATAAGACTACCAAAACGTGCCCTAACTGACTACGATCTGCTCAAGTATGCCAAATTAATGAAAATAGCACATTTTCGAGGAGTTTTTATGCGAAATGCCTTACCTTCTAATGGTTCTCGAGTCAACGAATCGGCAATAATCAATCTAGATAATGCAAGTGGGTCCGGCACGCATTGGGTAGCTTATCGAAAAATTGGTAACGACGTTGTGTATTTTGATAGTTTCGGAGATTTGCAACCTCCTCTCGATCTCATGAACTATTGGAATGTTCCTCAAGTTATAAGTACAATTATCAAAGTTATCAAGCATTTTCAACTTACGTCTATGGTCATCTTTGTCTCAAATTTCTTTGCAATCAGCTTAATCGCAAGGATAATTTCATACTGTATAAAAACAAACCGATTCGATAATTCAAATTAGTCTACTCATGATGGTTGCTGACTCGATGACGCTCAGCCTTTCAGGCACTTCCTCAATCCTTGATACATACTATTTTCCGCCCATAGAACTGGATAGTGATAAACAGTATAATACGTAACGTGGAATTTACTCGCCCGCACGAAAATTCCCGCTAGTGTACAAAGTATTTCGTTTGCGCGGCTTACTTCTTTTACTCCGGCTCGTGATGTTCCTGCAATGGTGAAAAGCGGGATAGTGGTGGCAATTAGGGTTAAACAAATATAAAATGCCAATAGTTAAGATTAATAAAACACAGATATATTATCGTATTATGTACACGATCAATTATTCAACAACAGATTGAATGTATGTAAAGGCATGGGCACGCGGCCATATAACTAACTCCAGGATTGACTGTTGATGGCTCGAGAAAGGGCCGCGAAAAATCCTCTACGAGTGACGTTACTTTAAATTGAAACAGAACAGGAGAACTGCAATTCGCTGTAAATCGGGAAAGTTTCCTCTATGTTCGAAACCACGAAACCGCCACCTAACCTCTCTACATCTCCGCCATAAAAATAATAATCATCAAATACATTTATAATAAAATGTTACCAAATTCCTCTATAAATGTAGTAGACTCAACTCCTCCAATATCCCTTTTCTCCAAAACGTAAACTTCACACTCCACAACACTTCCCAAACTTCTCCAAGGATTTCAACCAACGGACCAAATGGCGTCACAAAATAAAATGGATAATTATCTGCTGAAACACGACTCCTTGTGTTGAGCACCTATGACGGAATGGCCGAGGCCGACGCTCCTCTTGAGGAAGGATGCCGCGTTTTCCCACCCGGCCTCCTTCTTCACGGAAACGCGGTCTCGGCCTCCAAAATTACACAATTGGTTCTTCTTCCTAGAAGAATCCCCTATTGGTTTATCGAAAACTACCACCAATCTATTTCTTTATCTATGAGATTCCCTAGCGCCCTCTTTTCCAAATCCTAATTTAGTCATTGACTTAGAATTCAATTAACATCCTCTATGTATTTCCTCGATATGCAAATTCGCGCCCCCTCTATTGATATCGATCAATCAACCAATCATGTTGATATTCATCCGGTGGCTCCACATATAGATAGACTGTAGGGTGCGCGGTATTCAAAAATCCTCTATCATCAACAATATAATCATAGAACAACATCTATCGAATCACCGAAGATCCCTAGCCCATACATTCCTCTATACGTCTTTATGACTTCCGAGAGTCAACATAAAGTTAACTTTACCGCGACACGCCTCAGTCATGCGTTCACAAACTCTCTCCCGGCGTTCCAAACGCCATCAACTATGCTCCGCTATATTTCTCTCTATCTTACTTGAACGCGCGCTCTCTCTTTCTTTCTCACTCACACGCTCGACTCCCACTCTCACTATACTTCTCTCTCCCGCGCGCGCCGACTCTCTCTCTTTCCCACACATACACTCTCATGCATGTGACCGCACGCGCTCCCCACTACCTCGCTTCCTACCGTGCCCCTTCCCGAGCGCCGGCGCTCTGACAAGTGTGATTCGAGATCTCACATCCTGCGCTCCGCACGCGGTCGGTCAGAGGCAACTCCAGCGAGCGCCACCGAGCGCTGGCTCCGCTCTAGGAGCTGTCAACTCGCCGAGAGTGAGTCAGCTGGCCGTGCAATAATGTTCACGACGTAGCAATAATTATTGCTACGTCGCAAATATTGGACTTGTTGAAATACTTTTAATTCTATACCAAACATTGATGTAAACTGTAACAAGTTTTATGTTGGCCAAGAAGTTGTTGAAATTCCTAGTGGCAGTTATGAGATTGATGATATTGAGCGAACACTACAAGGACTCCTCGATGCTCGAGGTATAACAATTACTATCAAGCCAACAGTAATACATTGTGCTGTTCGGTCGAGTGCAGTCATGAAATATATTTTCGACCGCAAGACTCTGTTGCTCGTCTCCTAGGCTTCACTCCAAGAATTTTGAAACCCTATATAAGTCATGATTCAGACTTACCTGTAACCATTCTCAAAGTAAACGCTTTGCGAATCGAATGTAACATTACAACAGGAACATACATAAATCAGCAAAAAGTTCATACAATACATGAATTTTTTCCTGCCGTACCATCTGGCTACAAGATAATCGAAGTTCCTAAACAAATAACATACTTATCAATATCTGTGAAAGTGATTGATCACTTACAATTATGTATAGTAGATCAAGATGGTGATTTAATTAATCTCCGAGGAGAAGTTATTACAGTTCGATTGCATCTAAATAGTGTTTAAAATGGGTATCGTTTTCAATGCAAAGAAAAGCTATATTAACGACACAGCATGTCATCAGCCAGTCAGTTGCAAACGAGTGATCAAACGATTAACACGTCAAAATCTGCGGTTTCTATAAAATCTTGGTCTCAAAGTGCAGCGTGGTGGTAGTGGAGGAAGAAGAGGAAAAAAAATAAAATTGAAAAAATAAGTTGTACATTTATCTGCTGCTGTTGTGTGAAAGATGGAGGAAATTCTTAATGTACAAGCTCCAGTCGTCTTTGACGAGTCCGTTTCGTATTATGAGGTTCACGCGCATCAACCATACACATCACTCGCATTCAATAATAGCGATGAAATTCGAATAGTAATTCAACATCAAGATTTGTGTGTCTTACCATCTAAAAGTTCTCTACACATTTGTCGTAAGATTAATAAAGCAGATGGTCATGTTCTAACAGGAACTTATTTTGTAAATAATGCCATCAGCCATCTTTTTGAGGAAATTCAATATGAAATGAATGCGATTGAGATCGATCGCTGTAAGAATGTTGCTATAACAACTTTGATGAAAGGTTACACTTCTTTCTCACCAAGTCAGCTAAAATATCTTGAAAATTCTGGTTGGACTGCCGCTTCTGAGTTGGAAAAAATTACAGATGAGAATGGAAACTTTGATGTCACTATTTCTCTGTCATTGATTTTTGGCTTCGCCGAAGATTATCACAAAATTGTAGTAAATGTAAAGCACGAACTCATTCTCACAAGATCGAGAAGTGATGTAAATGCTGTTGTGCAACACTGTACAGCAGCACAGGGAGCAGCAGCTTCCTACGAAAACTTTAAAATTGAGCTCGCTCGTATAGAGTGGTTAATGCCTTACGTCGTACTATCAGATTGGCGAAAAATACAATTATTCAACTACATTCATAAAGATGCACCCATTCCTATGAGTTTTCGTTCGTGGGAATTGTACGAGTATCCAGTTCTTCCAACAACAAGACAGCATATTTAGACAGTGAAAACATCACATCAATTGGAAAAACCACGCTTCATCATTCTCGGCTTTCAGACAGGAAGAAAAGCAATACGCACAATTAATGCTAGCTTATTTGATCACTGTAATATAAGTAATGTAAAACTTTTCCTCAACTCTCAGGGTTACCCGTACGGAAACCTTAATCTTGATATTTCAAATAATCAGTATGCCTTACTTTATGATATGTACGCAAATTTTCAAAATGTATATCACGCTGAAAGCTCAATAGTAGATCCACTTTTGAGTAAACAAGAATTTAAAGATTTAGAACCTCTCATTGTCATTGATTGTTCCAAACAAAATGAGTCTCTCAAAGAGGTAGCCGTAGACGTCCGTCTAATATAATCTAATAAATAATGTATCTGCGAATATTACAGCGTATTGCTTAATTTTACATCATCGTATTGTCACATACAATCCTATAAGTGGTGATATAAAGAAACTTGTATGAAACTATATAAAGCTTGTATGAAAAACTAATTAGTTAGTATTAAGGCAGCTATCATGGGTCAAAGTAACAGTACCGAGTCTGCGAATAAACAGCAAAGGAAAAAGAAAGATGATGGTAAATCCAGCTCAACTCAGTGGAAATATTAGAAGGCTATAAAAGATTCTGATCTTATTTTTGAAGTAAAGAAACAAAAAAAGTGAATATTGGACCCTCCTTTGCAAGACTAGATACAAATCCTGGCTATATATATGGGACGATTCAAATGAATATGTTAGTCGATTGGGATTATTCATAGCTGAAAGAACACAAAGTAAAATGGATAAAAAAGGCTCTTTGGGGAAGAATCAGAAAGGAGAGGAATATCAATTTCAAATCAAATCGTCGAGTCGAAAAAATTGAATGAAAAAACTTCTCCTCCTCGCTCAGAAAATAATACAACTACTCACAATGATTCGAAAAACCAGCAGTAACAACAACAACAACAACAATATGGTTTTGGTATGTGTGAATATGTGTATAACACAATATTCGAAGACTTTATCCCTCGGTGTTTTTTAATATTATATAAAAGAGTCTATCGATCTCTCCGAGGCAAGTGTTGGGAAAAAGGTAAAAATTAATTTATACCATTTTTCCTTTTGTTTCGACGTTTCGGTGAACACTGTCACCCTCTTCAGGAAACTGTCAATTTATTTCAATAAATGAATAAGCACAATACAATTATAATGTGTGACAAATTATGATTTACATATAGAGGAGTACAACAGCCTATAGATCGAAATGTGTTTCTTCCCCGGCCAATCTCAGGCGGGGGAAGGAGAAGCGAGAAGCAAGGAGACGGACTATTATTGTTCCGGCTTCCTCGACTACTGTTTTAATAATAAGGAAACAATAGGTGTAGCCAAACGCTTTTATATCAGCGAGGAGTCTCGCTAATTTTCGAGCGGTCTGTTTACAAGTGACGTCAATGCTCGCCGCTCTCATGCATGTTTACAAATTTTTAAATTCGTCTATAATCCGTTTTGTTTTTCAATCGGTGTAATAAGTGTGTGTACACGTTATTGAGTTTCTGTGTATCTTCCATTTTATTGATACCATTATCCTGCATTTTTATGTGTAACATTTCTGAAACAAGTCTTTTATTTAAATTACTTTCTTTATCTTTAATATTTATTTTTTCAAAATTGAAACTGTGATTGAATTTACTATTATGTTCGTGTATGACGTTGTTTTAGATTTTTTATGTTCCTCAATACGTGTACACACACTTCTCTTGGTTTGGCCCACATATGTAGCCGTACAATCATTACATTGCAACTTGTATACAACATTCTTTTCTAATTGTTTTTCTCTTTTGTCTTTGCCTTTAACTATAATATTACACATATGATTGTGTATTTTCGGCACTGTCGTAATAAATTTTTCTTTTAAAGAATGCTGCATTTGTTCGTAAAACCCTTTTACATAGGGTAAACTAACAATGTTTTTAAAATTTGTGTCGTTATTGCAACGTTGGTATTGTGCATTTGAATTTATTTTGTCAATACGTTTTTTTATATATTTGTTGGTAAAGTTGACAGGATAATTATTTTCAGCTAGTAATTTTTTTACAATATTGATGTTTTTCTTATGAAAACATTTGTCCGATAATTTAATAGCTTTATCAATAAGATTGTACACCATGGCGATTTTTTGAGATTCAGGATGTTGTGAATGATAATTTAAAAATCTACCAGAGAAGGTGGGTTTCGTGTACCAATCAGTCATTATTTTGCCTGTATTCTTTACCAACAAAACGTCTAAGAAACTTATGGAGTCATTTATTTCAATTTCGTGTGTAAATTGTAACCGGCTATTGTATGAATTAAATATATTAAGTGTTTCATTAATTTTTGTTTTCGGGATGCATGTAATAATATCATCCACGTAACGGTAAAAAAATATCGGTTTAAACGAAAGTTTCGAAATGCAGTCCGTCTCGAGATCATCCATGACTAAATCAGCGAATAATCCCGAGATCGGAGAGCCCATTGGAGTACCAAAAAGTTGTTTGTAAAATTTATTGTTAAATTGAAAAAACGTATTCTCCATAAGTAACTCACATGCTGCTAATATTTCATCGAGTGGAATGTCAGAACCTCTAGCTATTCGCGTGTATCTCTTTTCGATACTACTTTTTACTAATGCTTTGTCAATATTTGTGTATAGCGATTTTACGTCAAGACTTACAATACAGTGGTCCGCCGGAACATTCACATGTTTTATTTTTTCGATTAATTCATAACTATTTTTTACATAGGATTTTGGCTTATCTAAATTGCTTTGTAGAATATTAGAGATAAAGTCTTTGAATATTGTGTTATACACATATTCACACATACTTAAACATGGACCGTGGATCTTCGCCGGTCTCAAACCGCTTCTCTTTCGACGACATCAAGGACAAATATGGAGAGGACGCACGACAATACCTAAAGACATGGATAACGCTGCAAAGGGATTTAACGAGAGCCAGATCCCAACGACAATTTTTGCTGCGCTGCAGAACGTTCGACAAACAACCGACGCATATCACAAATATTTCAAGTAACTTGAACCATTTTACTTTCCGTAGTAACTCGGGAAATGATAAATTTTACAAAATTGTACATAATCTTCAAAGAAAAATTTTCAATCTTGAAATTGAGGAGCGTTTGGCTACACCTATTGTTTCCTTATTATTAAAACAGTAGTCGAGGAAGCCGGAACAATAATAGTCCGTCTCCTTGCTAATCGCTTCTCCTTCCCCCGCCTGCGATTGGCCGGGGAAAAAACACATTTCGATCTATAGGCTGTTGTACTCCTCTATATGTAAATCATAATTTGTCACACATTATAATTGTATTGTGCTTATTCATTTATTGAAATAAATTGACAGTTTCCTGAAGAGGGTGACAGTGTTCACCGAAACGTCGAAACAAAAGGAAAAATGGTATAAATTAATTTTTACCTTTTTCCCAACACTTGCCTCGGAGAGATCGATAGACTCTTTTATATAATAATATGGTTTTGAAAATAATTTTGATCCTTCTAAAAAATTATTGTCCAGTTCTGACTGCTATAATAATAAAAAATTTGAATATTAATTCATGATGAATGTCGATGTAATCGGACGATATTTGAATACCTTCAAAGGACCTCCCGGCATTGGATATAAACTCACTGCTGATAGTCAGTATAGTTTAGAAGACAAGAGACTGTGTAATGTAGCAGATCCTAAAGAACTAAACGACGTTATAAATTTAAACACTCTACACAGCGTTACTCAAACTGTAAAATCTGATTTACAAACAGAAATATCTAAATTAGATGAAATAGTTGAATTACATAGAGATGAGATTGATGAAAAGTTACTACTAATATTGAGACAATTAACTAACTTTTACTTGAAACAAAAAAAAGTGAACATGGATAAGTATTCTAGCAACACAAACTCTTTTCCCGGAAAGCATGTTTTTGACAAGTTGGATAATAATATATCTAAGGATCAGAAAAATAAAGATTCTGTTTGGAAAAAGTGTACTAGTATATACTCAACCAATAATCATTCTTGTCCTAAACAAGAAGGTTATAAAAAACTTTAATCAATCAATAAAATAGATGTAGATTTTTGAAAAAATAAAAAATTTTTTAACATGAAAATAGCTTTTGTTTATATTTCCTTCTCACTTCCTGATCCTACATCCTGGTGTAACGTGGCGGCGTGCGCTAGCGCTGGTGGTGCTGGAGCTGGCGTACTCGCGCGTGCGCTGTGGTCGAGGGCTGGGTGGGGGGCGTACTCGCAGACTGGCGAACTTGCGACTGGGTGGCGCTGCTGGCGGGGGCCTTATAACGACCTACTTTTATCGACTGAGTTACCCACTGAGCAAATCTACCTTATCGACTGAGGGTAAGTCAAGTGGCGTGGGACTAGCTCGGCGTGGTATCAGCGCTGCTCTAACTGCTGGCATTGGGGGTAGTAGTACGTTAACAAACTTTAGGAAAAGTCCAAAGAGAACCCACTGGCTAGGCTATCGGAAGGGTCTGGCAGCGAGGATCGGTGCTCTTCCTAGGTTCTACGGGTCGGCAGAGGACGTCGAGCATTGCTACGAGATTCTCCCGGACATCATACTGAGGTCGTATGAGGAGAACTGCGAACTCAGGAGAAAGAGGAAATCCAAGGGGGCCCTTTGGTAGAGTAAGCCTTTAGAAAGGCTGTGAAATAGGTCAAATCGCACTAGGATGGAAGGGGATACTCTCCGTTTTATGGAGGCGCAAAAGGTTTACATAAGGATCATTGCGGAGGCTAAAATCGAGAGGCTGGATAGATCTCAAGGATACTGCTAGGCTGTACAGAATACTCCGACACCCCAAGGCTTGGCTGACACAATTAAGGTTGAGGACGCTTGGGCGGAAAATGCGGAGGTGGTTTTAAGAGGACAATTTAACAAATATTTTTCAGACCATCGGGCGGTGGCAAATGAGCATGGGCATAGGCCAAAGGGACGCAACTGAATAACTGCTAGGTGCATCACTAGTATGGGGAGGATAAAGTGGGCTTTAGACACCTTTGAGCCTTATAAGACAGCAGGTCTGGACGGCGTCTTCCCAGTTCTATTACAGCAGTGAGAACTGCTACTTCGAGCTGCCCAAGAGAAGATGTTTAGGGCCTGTCTAGCGTTCGGGTATACACCTAGAAGAAGGAGGCGGGCGAAAGCGGTGTTCCTTCGCGTGAACTAGGAAAGGTACAACACACGACTGCCGGAGACTATAGGCCGATCAGCTCGTTTCTTCTGAAAACGCTGGAAAGGTTGGTGGATTGGTATATCATGGAAGAACGTCTGGTAGCAGCACCCTTGCATAGCAGGCAGCATGTCTACTAAGCGGAGAAATCGGTGGAGACAGTGCTGGTAATTGGTGTCAACTGAATAGGAAAGGGCATGGAAAATAGGGGGCTGGTGCTAGTGGTTTTCCTGGATGTCGAAGGTGCATTCAACCATATAATTAGAGAGTCCATTGAGAAAGAAATGATAAGGCATGAAATCTCGCGGACAGTATATATCTGGATCCGGGGTATGCTAAATAGTAGGGAAATCGAGGCATACTGGGGCACGAGCTTCAGGAGAAGCAGAGTGGGAAAGGGATGCCCACAAGGGGGCCTGCTTTCACCCACGCTGTGATTTCTGGTAGTTGATGATTTGCTGCAACAGCTGAATGATACAGGCATATACGTGTAAGTGTATGCAGATGATATTTTTGATTATGGCAAGGGGCGATGGCGTAGATCTAGTGGCGGGGATCATGCAATACGCGTGAAGCCTCGTGGAGGAATGCTGTAGGTTAGCTGGGCTGAGTGTGAATTCTAGTAAGGTAGATGTCATACTGTGCACGACTAGGTTCAAGATAAAGACGGTAGAGGGGCTTGTTTTGAATGTCATTCCACTGAAATTGTCGAAGGTGGTTAAGTACCAGGGAGTCACAATGAACTCAAAACTGAAATATGACACGTAAAAAATAAATGTGAAAAGGCTATGTGTACCTTCTGGATGTGCAGGAGGGCTATCGACAGATCGTGGAGACTGGGACCGGCTCAGGTGAGGTGAATATACGAATCCACCATTGATCCTAGGCTGGCATATGGGGCCATTGTCTCAGCACAGAAGAGTGCCTCGAAAGAGATGACAGGATACAGAGAGTCACTCGAGGCATTGGCGAGGGTTAACGAAGTTAGACTGCTCTAGGTGCCAGAATACTCAAGTATCGCCCTCAACGAGAAGGCGGATCGTTTGGCAGGCAGGAACTCCCGCCTGGTAAGAGCCAAGCCTTGCAAGATGGAAGCTAGTGAGGATCAGAGCTCAGACAGGTGAAATGCATGCTGGGGGATGAATTAACTCGAGGATAGCTGGACGCCCTGAGCGAGTCACATGAAGACTGAACTTAGGATAGCGATAGGGTTTTTGACAAGGCACGATTAGGTGGAGTACTACCTGTACAAGATTAAATTGTACAGGATGGAGGCCGCAAGATGTAGATAGTGCGGTTCGAGGGAGGAGACTACGCTGCACCTTATGTGCAGGTTCCTGGGGTTTATGGGCACGAGGTACCAGGTGTTGGGGGACACCCTTTGTAGATCATGAATTTATGAGGAGGCAGAAGTTTCGATCAATACTCAGAGTAATTCGGGCTATCAATAGGAGCTTAGTGTAGGTTTTGAGGGGTATCCTTTAGGGATGTCAAACAGTAAATAATGAAGAAATAGAAAGAATGGCATAATGGGCTTGACCTGAGTCCCAGATCTGGCACTTTCCTGAATCGGGGTCGCCGGTATCACCTCCAAGAACATACTGATACTGATATGGTTCCCATATAGTATCATGTGAGAACCATATATATCATATGGGATATTGGGAAGATTTCCCATGTGGAACACATAAGTGTTGAACTATGCGGGAATAATGTGTTTCCCACATGGTTCCCGCATTAAATGTGAAAATACATATTTTTCATACCTCGAAGCTTGATAATCTCATGCGGGAACTATGTGCTGTCTATATTCTATATGATCACCATTTTCTATATGATCACCATGTGCTTCCTACATAGTGACCATGCGTTCTCTATATGGTTACCCGGTTGCAAAGAATCACATTACATTATTAATAATTATAATAATTAAAATATTATTGATGAGAATATTGCGATGAAGATATGTAGTATAATGGAAAATAAAATATATAGGAGCTATATAGGAAACATAAGTTATCTGTATTATTCCCACGTTTAATCCATCTGAGACTATTTACATGGGTAGTTAGTGTTTACGTAAGCATTATCGAGACTTTCAAAATGAATCTTAAATTTGTATGATGAAAGAACCTTAAATAAACAGAATTTTTGCATTACAAGGGTTAAAAAGTGTTTGAAAATGAATGTCTAATGTTGACATGAAGAAAGAATCTTATACTTGCTAGCGTTTTACCTTGGAAAGATTTTTTTGTAAAGGACTACTCGTTATCTTACTGATGAGCCTTACGAGTAGTCTGGAACGTAATGCACTTATACATTTTTTCAATAAATATAATTAAAATTCTTAACTGCTAAATTATGTTGTATTTAACATAAGATTACCATGAATTACTCGAAACACGTAAACTATGAGTTTCCGGAGAAGTGGAGAAAACTATGTGTCTATAAATCTACTTGTATTTCTATCTAATGCTTGTTTATTTTTATCTATAAAATGTACTAAATTATCTTTCCTAAATTCTATAGATTTTTTTGTAAATACAATACTTTCAGATTTATTTTCACTTTGATGTAATTTTTCTTGACCATTAAATATTGTATTTTTAACCTTATTTCGTCTACTATATTTCCTTAGCTTTTGTTGAATTCGATCCTCAGTTAATTTTTGAATTTTCATATCATTAGTCAAAATTTCTTTACTATTTAAATCTTTGAACTCTATTGCTTTTTGAGCTCTCGTAACAACATTTACTTGACTATTTTCTATAGGATTTCTAGACAAAGCATCAGCATTCGTATTGACCTTACCAGGTTTATAAATTATTTCATAATCATAATCCAATAGCTTTAAACGCCACCTTTGAACTCGCGAATTTTTATCTGCCGATTTAAATGATAACAACGGTTTATGATCTGTAACTATGTAAAATTTATTTCCATAAATATAATTTCTAAATGTTTTTACTGCAAACATAATTGCTAAAGCCTCCCTCTCATAAGTATGGTAATTTTTCTCCGCAGCTTTTAAAACTCTTCAAGCAAATGCAATCGGTTTATCTTCCCCAATATTTCCCTGAGAAAGGACACATCCTAACGCATAGCCTGACGAATCAGCTGTGATAATAAAAGGTTTGCTCATATCCGGAAATTGTAAAACCGGCGCTGAAGTTAATGCTTTTTTTAATTCATCAAAAGCTTTTTGTCTAACCTCATTCCAAAGAAATTTTTCCTCTTTTTTTAAAAGTTGAATTATTGGTTTTGCTATGTCCGCAAAATTATCAATAAATCGCCTATAATAGCCTGTCAAACCTACAAATTCTCGAATATTTTTTATTAATATAAGATTACCATGAATTACTCGAAACACGTAAACTATGAGTTTCCGGAGAAGTGGAGAAAACGTATCACCTTAATTTAATATAAAATTGTAATGAGAAAACAGAGGAAGAGGGGGATCTTCTCCCAGTAGTTTAAGTACCATAGCGAGTGTCGATAAATATAATTTTGTCTAAAATGTCATAAACGAGAGGTCACAGTGGTTAGGCTGACGTTTGTTTTCATCCACCATGGTGCCACTATACTACTGCCAAACTGACTCAAACAAACTGAGACCAGAGCCTACTTTTGGATAATATCCTAGTAACCATAGCAGCTCTCTGCGCAACTGATAAGTTATTAATTAACTACTCGAGTAGCATTTCTCGAGTAACTCAGTAAGAAAGAAAGTGAGTTAGTGATAAATATCGCATAATGTGAAAATATGATTATAGCCATACCAGTCGCTTATTGCCAAATGCGGCAAGTGACTACAAGAGTGGGAGAAAAGAACGTGCAAACGAGTCTCTTCGACATAGAATAAGACTTAGTAAATGATATTAGTGGGTGCTCATTTATTTGCCTAATTCTGTTCATCGAATCTCCTTTGGGAAGGAAAGTCATAATCACATGCGCAAGATAATACGAGCTAATCAATCACAGTTTTCTAGCCAATTTTCATACTAATAGGATCGCTAATGTCAACATTATGGAGAAGCTCCTGCTGACTCGTAATATTCACAAAAAGATTTTTCTGCGATTATTTTAAAGAAATTTATGGTATAGCATTTGTTTTTTAACTTATATTAATTTATACTAATCAAAATTGTATCGTCATTTTACAGATAGCATGTATCTCTCCTACTGTTTCTAACATCAGTGAATCTAATAATACCTTGAAGTATGCAACAAGAGTTAAAAGGATTTTAATTAAGCCAATGGTCATTGTGGTATGCAGTTATTGATGTATTAAAAAAGAATATATTTATTTGTATATCTAACGATAGATTAAATATTTTATACATATAGAAAAAAATAAGTTACCGTGTATTCAGTATTGCCGAGCAGCGTGAGTTATTAAGATTGAGTTTAAATTTCTTAATTATTTTATTTAATACTAATATTTGTTCAAATTTTGTCTTATTGCTTTCATAACGAGAAAGCTTTGTAACGTGCGACGTAGCAATAATTAATTGCTGTGCCGTGAATATTATTGTGCACAGCTGAGCAGCTCCGCAGGGGATTTACAGCTCCTGTAGCGGAGCCAGCGCTGTACGGCGCCCATTGGAGTCACCTTTACTCGATCGCGTGCAGAGATAGGATGTGACGTAGTAAGTCACACCTGCGCAATCTGCCAGTTCTCGGTGAAGCGAGCGGCAGAAAACTACGATTGAGGTGCGCGCGATCACATGCACGTGATCACGTGTGCGTGGGAAACAGAGAGTGTCAGTGAGAGAGATACACAGCACGAGATGTAACGCGGAAAGCACTCTTTGCTGGCGAGCATGTAGTCCGGGCGTCAGGGAGTTCAAACGTGGAATATCATTAAGTTTCTTCTAACTTTACTATTATGATTGAAATATGTTATTGGTAACTTACTCAAAATGACCCTAAAGTCTTGACTTCGGGCCAGGTCGGGAACATTGTTATTATTGCAAAAAGAATTCCGAAAATGCACTTTTTTTAGTTTTTCGCGAATAACTTTTTTGTAACTCATTTCACGTAAAAAAAGATAGAGATGAAAGTTGTTCAGAATTGAATTTTATATAACATACATGTATTGCTGACCGCAAAATTAATTTTTTTAGTCGTTAAATTGTTAAACGAAAAAAAAATTTTTTTTTAATTTCATATTGCCACAGATTTTAAATTTTATTTGCCACAGAATTTAAATTTTAATAAAAAATTATATTTTTCATTGAATAAGTACTCAATCATACTATTTATAATTATGATGGGCTATCAGCTAGAAATACCCGCTTCTCACTAATTAAATTATAAAGCGATAAAAATGTCTAATCACTTACCTTATGTTGCCAATAATTGACTTTGCAAGTTTAGCAATTAGGCGCAGCAGATTAAGATGTAAATTCTTGTGATCTTCCAAAATAATTCCAAAACCAAAAGATTATTGCTGATTTTAGTATATTTATTTCACACTTATTTAAAGTACAAAAATAAAACAAAGTTACAATAATCAATATCACGTATAGCGATATAGAAATCAAACTCCGCCAATTTTCGGACCGGCGTGTACGGAGTCGATACAAAATCTTGACTGACTAATTGAGAGTATTTAGCGTCTTTTAAACACTAAACTTAGTTTATGAATTTACAACATTATTGAATATTAATTCTTAAACATTTTGTAACTTTACATACAATAACGCGATCTTTCAAAAGTATAACGCTTAGTCTGCGTTTCGCAAGCTCAGCGTCAGTTGTGCTCTTACTTTTGAAAGTGTAACAATTAACGAAACTCATGCATTGACATAATCAATGCTGTCATTTGAATTTTGAAATGACTGTTTCTTGTTTCAAAATAAATAACGTCATAAGACGTTACACCTCAGGGCCTAAGACATTGTAAAGAATTTGCAATGTAATCAACATTTCAAAATTCAAACGTCGCACTTATAAAGTAACCTCCTTATAATTATGCTAAATAAACAGTTTTGTGTCCATAAAACGCAAAATATCCTATGTGAAATGTACAGTTCAATTTGTAATAACAATATGTATAATTTCCCTCAAAATCGTCGTAGCGCAGTCTGCGTAAGTATTATATATAAAAAAAAGTAAAAATTTGATCTATTATACATTTAAATTCTAATAATAACTTCATTATTTTTCACAGTTTCAGCTTTGGCAATACAGCCGCCAACGTAAGAAGGCAAAACGCACATCGAGTACTCCTCCTCCTGAACCTAGTGTTCAACAGCGCCGCTGGAGTTTCGTCTATGTAAAAATATTAAATAATAACATCCAAATTATTTATATTCATATATTAACCTTTGTTTTTTTTAAATGCTTCTATTTTGCTTTTCAGTTTCAGGATTGGATCAACACCCGATCTTGGCGCCAATGCGAACGACTTCGCAACGACCGACTTCAGGAAGGCAGCAACGAACCTGCAGCCGACACATGGGGCATCGCAAGCCTCATGTTCTATGAATTGAAAGTGTATAATAATGCAACACACCGTGTTTATATCGAGGTTTTCAAAGACTTTTATAATGTATATATCGGGCCAAAATTTGTGTCCCGATATGACTGTAACAATATATAATATATTTATATTCTTAAAATAAAACATGATTATTTTTATTTTTTTCCTTTTTCTTATCCTTTCCTATTTTCCCTTCACAAAGAAACAAAAGAAAATTACATCCTAGATGTAATTCCCTCGGCGCCTAAAATAATGTCCAGTAACATTAAAATTAATTATAAAAATATACATACACAAAAAAAGAAAAATAAATATTTAAGAAGTACTAATCTAGACTTAAGGAAAAAATACTACATTTTCTCTGTGAACTTAAGTTTTTGTCAGGTACAAGTGCAGGTAAACGATCAAAAATAGGTGGAGGTTGTCTTTGAATAAAAGATGTATTTTCTATTGCATTTTTAGTAGGCATACACGTATTTAAAATAGGCCTTGAAATTATTCGTGGACTATCAATCTTAATTACTTCTAAAATAATACCATCGTCTTTATTATTATTATTATTAAACCCTTTCTTAAACATTCTAAAATTCCTTGCATCTGTTTTTTGCAATGAAATAAATAAATGCGTGATAGAGCTAAATAATGCTCTAAATAAATGTATAGACCATCCATAAATAGCGTGTAACGCATATCCTCTAATAATAGTAACAATAGTCAGTTTTATTATATTTAAAATAATTAAAATCATAATTATTACCGATGATAATGATCCCCAATTTGTCAATTTATCGATGATTTTTTTCCAAGTGTTTTCAGCAAAATGCGTCAGTGTATTTTCCGAAAAGATATTTTCTCCTGCAGATTGTCCAGCTACATCCCTCGCAACAATATTTAACAATGCCACTTTCTCCATAGGAAACATCAATTGTTGCCGCAATGAATCCAAATCTTCTTGCGCATAAACTCCACTCGTAGTTAAATTATCAACTGACTTAAATTGCAATCGTATGGTAGTATCCTGTTTCAAAATATTTGGTGATCCCGTTAATACTGGTTTTGGTGTTAATTTAATCCAATTTTCCTCAATTTTATAAAGTGTAGGAATAATAGAATTACAATCAATCTGCATGCCTTTTTTTATTAAAATATGCGTCTTGGGCGTAAAAAACCAAGTTTCATTACCCATTAAAACTGGTAATTGATTATAACATCCTTCGAGATGTAAAATTTTAACAGTTGTTGGTATACATTTAATTAAATGTACTGCTTCACCAGCCAATTTTGCTATATAGCCAGGTTTTTTCATAATATTGTATGCAAATTCATCTGGAGAAATGGAAGCAATGGAAAAGGAATTTTGTATAACTTTTCTTTCAAGTTCACATTTTTCTCTAATTAAATTAATATACAAATCATTAATTTGACTTCTGAAATGTCTTTCAACATAAACAAATTTAGAATTTATATAAGTAAAAATATCTATATTAAACTTATTAACATCTACAAAAGTAGAATCTGCATCATAATAATAAGCATTCATATTAGTATCTTTTACTAAAATAAATAATTTTGGATGTTCGGTACGAATAAGTAATCTGTTACAATGCAACTCTGTATTTTTTATCGCCAAAGCAAAAGTAATTTCCTTAAAATTAACCGCAAAAACTATTTCCTTGTTTTTATCACTAGAATATTTAGTAGCTATTCCCTTAAATAATATATCAAACTTATTTTTAAAACAATCGCCTTACGATAAAACGTTCCAAAAAGTAAAACCATCTTCAATATCCATACAATATTTATCAGAAAATTTACAAACTACTCCTGAACTTAACATTAATTTGTCTGCATTTAAAATTTTCGCATTATTTTGCATTAACGTTATTTTAATTAAACCATGAACCAAAACTATCTGCATAAGAAGCACCTGAGCAAGATTTTCCTGCTGCACTTCCCGCAAAATCTATACCTTTTGATGTAGTTGAATTTATCTTTAAATCTGCTATAATATGCGCCTCATCATATTTAAAAATCCCAGTTTCATGAATAGATTTACATTGTTCATGACTTATTTCTTTAATATATTGTTGTTCTGAATTTTCCGTAGGTATTAAATGACCAAATATTCCGCATTCAAAAACTGTTCGATGAATTTCAATTTTACATTGAATAATTGAAACTAATCGAAAATCAGCTATTTGTATTAATTCTATAGCAACATTAGTAGAATTTACTTGCTCATCTTGAAAATCACATTCTCCAGAATCCAGTAATGAATATGTTGTTATATTAGGTGAAGAGGAACCACAATCATACCCTATGATTGCTCCATTTAATTTGAAACACAGTATGAAAATAATAAAATTGATGATCAACATTTTCCTCCTAAAACAAACAAAATATATTAGTTTTTCTTTTTATACATTATTAATTTATTCGCATGAACTGTATTTAATTTTCCATTTTTATCTATTACAATACTATTATTATCTAATATCTCAATAATTTCAAAAGGACCAATAATTTTATTTTTTTCAAGTTTTCCTGGTTTTGGTTCTTTTACAAGCCAAAGTTTATCACCTTTTTCAAAAGTTATTGGATTTATATATCTATCATAATATTTCTTTGATTTTTCTTTTGAAATTATTAAATTTTCCCTTTCTAACTCAGCAATGTCCTTCATATTCATAATTAAATTTGATAAATAATCATTGAACGATGGAATACGTTCGGAAACCTTTAAAGGTTCACTTGAAGATAAACGAGGTGGATAAGCAAATACTAGTTCATACGGTGTAAATTTATGCGCACTATGCACACTTGTATTATAATGAAATTGCGCTAATTCCAATAAGTCATCCCACATAATTTTTTTTGTAGAGAAATTCTTTAAATATTCGCATAAAGGATGATGAGCTCTCTCCAACGAGCCATTGGATTGAGGCGAAAAAGCAGTTGTTTCAATTTTTGAAAATTTAAATCGTTTCGCTACCGCTTTCAAAAGTTTACTAGTAAAATTTGCACCCCTATCTGTTAAAACTATTTTAGGAGAACCAAAAATACAAATAAATCTTTTAATAAATGCATCCGCGACAGTTTCTGCAGTTTGATCCAGTAACGGAACTACCACTAAATATTTAGAGAGTAAATCTTGAATAGTTAAAATATATTTATTATTATTTTTAGTTATATTTAGAGGACCAACAATATCCATTGCAACCTTGTCAAATGTTTTAATTGGTGTATCTGTAATCACCATTGGTTGCATAGTTTTTACTCTTTTCAACTTATTTCTTTGACAATCATCACAATTTTTTATTCTATTTTCAATATCAGTTTATAAATTTTCCCAAAAATATTTACTCCTTATTCTATTGTACGTTCTGTTTACACCTGAATGACCCCCAATAGTACTAGAATGATTTTCTTGAAATATTTTATCTCTATGATGTATATCTACATATTCTATATAATTTAAACAAATAATTATTTTAATCTCACTATTTTTAAAAACTTCAAATAAAATGTCTTCAATATCAATCCAATTTAAATTAATTATTTGCAAATCTTTAGATATACTGAAACTATATATTTGTTTATTTAACATAATTTGTTTTAATGAACTAAAAATTTTATAAATATTATTTTTAAGAATTTTTACTGATTGACCTACATCTATGCATAATACAAATACTTTATATACATTTAAATCTATGATTTCAATATCATTCACAATTCCCTTGAAAGTAATGTTAAGTGTGTCTATAAATCTACTTGTATTTCTATCTAATGTTTGTTTATTTTTATCTATAAAATGTACTAAATTATCTTTCCTAAATTCTATAGATTTTTTTGTAAATACAATACTTTCAGATTTATTTTCACTTTGATGTAATTTTTCTTGACCATTAAATATTGTATTTTTAACCTTATTTCGTCTACTATATTTCCTTAGCTTTTGTTGAATTCGATCCTCAGTTAATTTTTGAATTTTCATATTATTAGTCAAAATTTCTTTACTATTTAAATCTTTGAACTGTTTTGCTTTTTGAGCTCTCGTAACAACATTTACTTGACTATTTTCTATAGGATTTCTAGACAAAGCATCAGCATTCGTATTGACCTTACCAGGTTTATAAATTATTTCATAATCATAATCCAATAGCTTTAAACACCACCTTTGAACTCGCGAATTTTTATCTGCCGATTTAAATGATAACAACGGTTTATGATCTGTAACTATGTAAAATTTATTTCCATAAATATAATTTCTAAATGTTTTTACTGCAAACATAATTGCTAAAGCCTCCCTCTCATAAGTATGGTAATTTTTCTCCGCAGCTTTTAAAACTCTTGAAGCAAATGCAATCGGTTTATCTTCCCCAATATTTCCCTGAGAAAGGACACATCCTAACGCATAGCCTGACGAATCAGCTGTGATAATAAAAGGTTTGCTCATATCCGGAAATTGTAAAACCGGCGCTGAAGTTAATGCTTTTTTTAATTCATCAAAAACTTTTTGTCTAACCTCATTCCAAAGAAATTTTTCCTCTTTTTTTAAAAGTTGAATTATTGGTTTTGCTATGTCCGCAAAATTACCAATAAATCGCCTATAATAGCCTGTCAAACCTACAAATTCTCGAATATTTTTTATCGTTTTAGGCAAAAGAAATTTATTTATAGCTTCAACCTTTTTCGGGTCAGTCCTAATACCATATTCACTTATTAAATGTCCTAAAAATTCTACTTCTTTTTGAAAAAACTTACATTTACTTGTTTCTAACTTCAACCCTGTTCCCTTAGTTTCCAACAATCAAATTAAACCGTTCGTTATGATCCTCGATTGAATTCGCCACATTAATAATATCGTCAATGTAAAAAAACAAAATCCTTTTTCTAATAAATCACCAAGTACCGAATTTAGAATTCTCTGAAAAACCCTAGGACTATTAACTAAACCGAAGGGAAGTACCTTAAATTCAAATCTCCCTAAGGGATGTACACTAAAGGCCGTCTTATGAATGTCCGATTCTTTCATTCTTACCTGATGAAAACCTGATACCACATCAATTGTAGTAAAATACTTATTTTTACCTATACTATCAAAAATTTCAGTGATATTAGATAAAAGATAAGGATCTGGAATAGTTTTAGCATTCAATTTTATATAATCAATTACTAATCTCCATTTTTTTTACCATCTTTAGTTAGACCTTTTTTAGGAACTACAAAAGCAGGTGGATTAAATGCGCTAGTTGATGATCTTACTAAATCATTTAGTATTAATTTTTTAGTTTCAGCTATAGCGATTTGTTTTAAATTATATTCTAACGGAAATTGTTTAACATAAACTGGCTTTTCATCTGTTAAATTAATTGCATGTTCTTCAATATTACAAATACCAAATTTTTCACCCTCTAACCAACAAATATCACTATTTTTTACTATTAAACTTTCAATAATCTTTTTCTTTTTATTAGACAAATGGCTTAAATCAACAGTGTTTTTCAGTAATTGTTGTCTTTTCTTTTCATTACAATTTTCATTACTTATCAAATAAATTTCATTTTCTGTAATTAAAGAAATAGAACCACAATGTCGAGTCTCATCATCTTTAGGTAATTCAAAATTGAAATTTCCTATAAAATTTTCAGGCATATCTTCAATATCAAATGTTAAAAAATTTATTGTATTTTCCAATTTACACAATTTCTCATTAGAATCTAATTCAACAGAATCTACAAGTATTTTACAAAACGTGGGATAATCATATTCAATAAATTCTTCATCTGAATCAATTCCAAATTTCTTTAAACAATTGTTTATATTACCAATAAAACTTTCAATATTTATTTTGGATTTACTCAAATATTCAATCAAATTGCTTTTATCACGCGCATTTTTCTTACTTTCTATAATAATAAATTCTCAATTTTAAAATCATTCATTTCCAAGTTATCATTTATTTCACTAACTGTATTTAATATACACTCCATATCTTCATGTAAATTAATTTTCTGACAAATTTTAAAAATAGAAACATTTTCACTATCATTTCCTAAATCAAAATTTGTAATAATAGACCTTTCTACATTTTTATTTACAACTAAAGTTACTTTTGCATTTTCACAATGCATTTCAAAATCAGGAATTAATTCAGAAAATTCACACTCCTCAAAAATTATTGTAGTAATAGCTTCTTTTACTTCCTGTTTAGGAAGTATATGTGTATTAATATGATATTTACTAATAATTGATTTTAGTTGAAATTTTTGCCCGTTAATATCCAAATAACCCTTATCTAATCTTAATTTCTGTTGTAATAAAGCTTTAATTCCTAACATTCCATCAAATGGAATAGAGAACTCATCTGGAGCAACATGAAAATCAAAATATATTTTATTAATTGGAAATTTAATCAAACCTAAAGTTCTCAAAGCATTATCAGTAATTCCTGATATTAGGATTTTATTATCAGTATTGCGACGGTACAAACTCGTAGCACGAGTAGCATTTTCGTGCGAGACGAAAGTATATTTATCCGCGCGACCCCGACGGAAACAAGGATCACGCGATGCGAGCTCGAACGAACGCGTGAGTACCGGGAATCAACGATACTCACACGCGCGCCCGTGATGTCACAGGCGAGAGCTGAGTTTTCCCCCACGGAGCGCGCTCTCTCACCTGCTTAGTCCTTGCATACGTATACGATTAAGGCTTAGTATACGTACGCGCCGCGCAGCTTAGCCGTATGTAAACGCGTTCTTCCGCCGCGGTTTTTTTTTCTCCCGCCGCAATTTTCGGCGGCCGATGAGTATTAGCTCAGTCGCGCACGACGGGAGCGCACTCTCTCCTCAGACCTCAAGCAAGACTTCTCACTCACGGACTGAGGCATCCGATCGCCCCAATTATTATTTCTTTTATTTAATTCGGCCACGCACCACATCACGGACCCAGCAGCCATCCCGGTCAACCGCCTTCATCCGCAGCGAGACGCAGAGGTACCCCGGTGCTACGATTACGTACGTGTTTGTGTGTGTGTGTGTGTGTGTCAAGTGTTCGACCGTACGTAACGGAGTAGTCTCTCCTCGCGCCGATAATTCACAAAACTCGTGCCGTAGGGCAGACACCCACGTGATAAGGCCTTCTTGTGCCGTAAGCGTTGGATCGTCCCATCTAGGGATGATTTGTGTAGCATTAATCTCGCGTGGTAAATTTTTCATAAAGCAGCGTGACCGCGTCGAGCCAGCATGCATTGTGGTGTTTTCACGGCTTCCGTGTGCATGCATTTGACCGCCAACGCTTGACCTCGCGTCGTTGCCATATACGTACATACGGCCAGTACACGCGTCGCACATAATTAGTTGTGTAATAAAATTAAATCGATTACGTTTTTACCGTTTAATTTTACCGTTTAATTCTAACCGTTGCCGAGGATAGCTCGACAAGGAGCGCATTACAGGAGGTGAGTGGGAAGGACCCACTCTAGCCCTGGCTCTCAAAACCGGCCGGCTACGCCAAGAGTTGGTTTGGGCCTCCTGTGCCCACCGCGTAATTCGCTAGGTCGTATCGGTGAGTAACCCTGAATGCTTATCTGCCGGATGATACGCGAGCGCGCCCGCCAATACGATCGTGACTGTAACAACCGATCTCGTCGATACAATAAATAAGGTCGTTAGGACCGACCCACCCGTCGCGTAATACGAACACTAATAATCTCATTGTCCTCTCGGGGCGCATGTTCCTACGTATGTCCGTGACTGCCGCGTAGTAAGTAACGCGCAGTTTGTTTTTCTTGTATTTTTCTTTAACAGGGGTCGATTGCTGAGTGGCTGAGCCGAGACGGTGCGACCCCATCCCGATCCTCCAGGCGAGCGCAGCTTGAGGGCAACCGCCCGTCACCAGGCTTCACGCCATCGCACGCGTGACCGTACGGCCCTCAACGCGGATCGTTTCCTGACTCGCATTAGGTTCCCGTTGTAGTTCTTTTTTTTCCTTTTTCTCTTTCAGCGCTGCTCGGGCGGACGCGAGCGGTGACGTGTCAGATCGGGTTAAGCACTTTCCTTTCCAGTGATAGCCGATCAGCGCTGGGAGAAGCCGTAGTGGTCGCCGAGAAGAAGTCCGAGTGTCATTTCCGTCATTTATTTGAATAAAAGAAGTGTATAACGTGTTTCTTTTAAACCTGTGTTTTAATTATATATATCACACCCAACCCAACGTTACTGCAGTCATGCCTCGGGTCTTCTTGAAATATTTCTCTCTCTTCAGCATTAATCAAACTATTTGTAATACCAAGAGTATCGCGCGGCTGTGTTGTCACGGGCATTGCGAGGCTCGTTGATGTAACAAATCCTGAAAACGTGAGCACGGAATTCTTATATAGAGAGAGATATATATTTGTATAAATAAGAAATAAGAACCTCGCAACGGTACCCCTGGTGGGACCCGAGTGTCAATCATGACGGATAACGCCTTCAGCTCGTACTGAAGTTGGAATCAAGGGTGATATATATATATATATATATATATATAAAAATAATAAACTCCATTAACAATCTATCGCGTTATCTTGCTCGTGTGGTATTTCTGCGCGCATCAATTTCTCTTCTCCTCAGTTTATTGTATTCTGCCAATATTCGACTTGCGTAACACCAAAAAACCGGCTGGCGGGCCGCTGAGCATGACCACCCAAGGTACGAATGCGACGTCGTCTACTGGTGAGTATTCACCTAGGTCTTTTTTAATCAATATCGCGATAGCTTAGGTAGAACCGATAATTCAAACACTGGTAGCCCTCCGGTCTACCGGGAATTCAATAGTAACTTAGAGTCACGTGGACGCAAGAAACACGGGCGCAACCACGTAAATACATGGGATCGCAGGCGAGTCACGCGTGCCTTCCCCGAACCAATTAACGATAGTCAACAATCGCTCGGCGTCGGCGAGCTAGACGGAGTGAATTTCGGGAATTCTCCACCGACAATAGGATCGTCATTTTAAGACGATGCAATCTTCGCGCCTATACGCTTGCCAACGGTAGCAACTTTGCCAAACAACGCGAATCGAATTGACGAGAATGCTCTAGAGGAGTCCGGCGAGATCGTGGATACCGGAGTAGGAGCAGGGCGGGTCGAGGAACAGCACGTTCGGTTCCAAACCGAGACCTGTCACACAATTCAGGCAATGGCACATCGAGAGGACGCCCTGAGGGCACGCACTGAAACCCTTGACGCACGCCTCTCTGCCGTGGACGAGCTGTGCAACCGGTTGATAGCGTGGGATACGAACGTCACTACCGAGCTTAACGAGCGTCGCGCAACCATGCAAAGAAACCTCGGGGACATCCGGTGTCTAGCCGAGACCTGCCAGGAGTTAATTCGTAGTCAGCGCGTGACCTGGGACGAAAGCCTCCAAATGAATCAGCGTCTGCAAAGTATGCAGCAGCATATCACCGACATGGTTGATAAGCAGGGCGAGTACGACGATAAGTTGCAACGTAAACAGAAAGAAACCCTTAAACTCGTGGAGGAGCGTCTCAGTCGTTCCCCTATCAAAGCTTGAGTTGCCCATTTATTAGGGTGTTCCATACGAATTACCCATGAGGTTCCTCGACAACCTTGAGTCATATATTGATGCAACCAATGCGGGTCAAGTCGCGATCCGGCACTTGCTCGAGCAATGCTTGAAAGGTCCAGCTCAAGATTACGCGTACAAAATTTCACGGATTTTAAAGAACGTTTTGTCATGCGATTTTGGAGTAGTACCGTTCAAGTGCAGGTTAAGCGCGAATTAGAGTTTGGCTGCTACCAAGCCAAAGACAATCTCAGTCGAAGCGAGTACGTACTCCGACTGTACAACACGGTGCGGACGTTAACGCATGCTCCATCAGAAGAGGAAGCCGTGGAATGCTTCTCGAGACATTTTGATGAGCAGGTGCAAGGCGCGATTACTTCACGCGATGTTCGGCGTATTGACGATTTGGTGATGCTGCTCGATAACCTTGACCGGGCCGGAGCGCTTAACGCACCCCACTTCAATACACGTCGCGTTGATTTTCCAAAAAGCGAGCGCCCGTCAGGTTCATCAGGTAGTTACCAAAGCGGTAGACCGCGAGATAGCAATAATACTACTAATCATTTCCGGGCCTCAACCCCACGGGTCTATCATTCACGAGAAACTAGCCCGGGTTCAGGTTCTCATTCAACGGGGAGGGACAGATTTTACCCAAGTAATCACTTGACAAACACTCGTAACGCAAGCGTGAACGAAATTTTAATACAGGAGACGGACGACTGTCCCTCGGATGCGTCTCAGTCAACGGAAAACAAGTAAGCGTTGTATCATGTGTCTCGGATGCTAGTGACGATGTCACTGAACATGATGCAACGCACAATGACGATCCCTTGACGTTCGACAACAGTGGGTCAATCGTGCTATGCGCCACAGCACGGACGGAGTCAGTCCGCGATTTCTTGTTAAATGAAGAAAACTTTCACGATCCTGTGCTCATCCGTAAAGCCGTACCTTGTCCAGAGTTGGGAATAATGATCCATGGCATCCACACCACGGGGCTACTTGAGACGGGCAGTAAAATCACGTGTGTATCCGGTCAATTTTACGAGTCTCACGTACACTCCCTTAGAGATCTTCCCACGCTCCCTCTGATCGGGCTACACGCAGTCGGATTCACGGGTGAGAGGTCGGTGTTGTTAAAAAAACAATTCCGCGCGTTAGCGACAATTAATGATATCTCCATCGAGTTCAATTTCGTCATAGTGCAGTCCTTGATATTTCAGGACGAACGGTGCAGCTGACTCATCCCTTGACAGGCTCGGTGTGCACATATGATCTCTCGGTGCATAGTGTCAACTCAGACGATAGGTTAGAGGTTGAACGTTTTATAACTGAGATCTCTGATGAGTTTCAAGGCCCGGAGCGTTCTCGTACGAACGTCATCCGCGATGGCCCCAGTTACCCTAGTAATAACGATATTAACGAGAAACTTGACTCAATTAACTTTGCAGACAGCTCCGAAAGATTCGCTCTCGGGCGTCTTCTTTATTCTTATCGCCATATTTTTAGTGGGTCACCAGGCAGATTTCTGTCATATGTGTATTCATTTCGCGTTGTGGATGAATCGCCATTCAAACACAGACCATATCCCGTCTCCTGGAAGGAAAGGGAAGTTGTCGGTGAAGAGATACAGCGCATGCTCAGGCTCGGCCTTATTGAGCGCTCTGACACTGAGTTCGTTAGCCCTCTCGTACCGGTCTTTTAAAAGGATGAGAGAGTGAGACTTTGTTTGAACGCCATTGTGCTGAATAAACGGTTACGGGATGACTATGATGGTTCTGAGGATATGCACCAGGTTCTTTTACGGTGCCGCGACTTTCAGATAATGAGTAGCATAGATTTGACCGCGAGCTATTGGCAAGTCCCATTGCACGTAAATTCACGGAAATATTCCGGGTTTATGTTCGGGGGCTCACGTACCAACACTGCGTGGTGCCATTTGGGACGAAGGTCAGCAGCGCAGCATTATCAAGGGCGGCCGAGCAAACGTTACAGGAGTGCTCTGAGTTTCTCATTGATTTCGCCGACGATTGGCTCTGCGTCTCACAGGACTTCGATACTCATCTTCATCATCTCCACACTCTGTTTGAGAAAGTTTCACTCGAGGGCGTCACTTTCAATTTCCGTAAGGTCAAACTCTGTCGGAACGAAATTAAGTTCTTGGGAGTGATCCTCACCGCGAACGGAATAAGTCCAGACCCAGAAAAAATTCAGGGGATCCGTAATTTCCCGGTACCTCGAAACACCAAGCAGTTGAAGGGCTTCATAGGCCTCACAAACTTTTCCGCGCGTTTCACCGATCGTTTATCAATTGAGATGCAACCATTGCTTCGGCTATTGCAGACAGGTGTTAAGTGGAACTGGAATCTATCGGACGATGTTACGTTCCAGAAAGTCAAGGACCTTTTCTGCGAGGAGGTACTGCTCTATCACTCCATACGCAGTAAACCGTTTATCCTTCGGACGGGCGCTAGAGGTACTGCGCTCGGGAGCCTGTTATTTCAATGTGATGATACCGATACGCGACGGCTAATCTGTTGCGCCAGTCGTACTCTGAGGGGAGCCGAGTTAAATTATTTCACGACCGAGCTTGAACTTTTAAGCATCGTGTGGAGCCTCACGAAATTCCGCTCGTATTTGATAGGGACGGAGCTAACCATTGAGACCGACCACAAGACCCTAGAGTTCCTACTTACATCTCGTTTTTTGAACAACCGGTTAAAACGTTGGGCCTTGGCCATACAAGACTACGCCCCTACCATCGTTCATGTATCGGGGACAAATAACGTTGCGGCGGATGCCCTTAGCCGCATCTCTAGTCGCGAGGTTCGAGCAGCCCTCAGCGACACCTTCATCGGCATGATTTTAGTTCGGAAGCCCGATCGTGAACTAAGAAGACAAGTAATCCGCATTGTGAAGCTTCAGCGCGAAGACGACACACTCAGGACAATCGTTGAGTGTATAGCATCTGGGGAGGGTGTCAAGGATTACTTCCTACTCCATAACGTACTCGTGAAGGGAGCCCAGACTAACCCTCGGATCGTGCTGCCACCCGACCTATGTGATCAGCTGATCAGTGAGACCCACGAACAATATGGGCACATAGGGGCGATGAAATGCGTACGGATGCTACAAGAAACGTTGACTATCGCAAATTTTGCCAGGCGCGCGCGCAAACTATTGAGGTCCTGTGACTCCTGCCAGCGCAATAAAATATATACATCCTCTACCCAAGGGCGGACGTGTCCTATCCTCACAAACGGGCCGCGACAAATGATCTCGATTGACTTCTGCGGACCTTTTCCCACGGGATGCGAAGGGGTAAGGTACATCTTAGCAGTCCTTGACGTTTTCTGAAAGTTTGTGGTACTGTATCCCATAAGGCGTGCGGACACTAGAACAACCGTGCGCAAAATTGTCGATCACTATATACCCACATATGGGAAACCCGAGCGTGTCCAATCCGATCACGGTACACAATTCACGTCCACCTCCTGGCTGAATCATATGGCTGTGCTGAATATCAAGGTAGTCTACTCGTCCATCCGGCACCCCCAGAGTAATATGGTATAAAGGGTGAATAAGGAAATCGGGCGTTACCTCCGCACCCTGGTCTCGCGTCGACACACGGCATGGCCGAATTATATACCCTACATTCAAGAATGCATCAACGAAGTGCACCATGACACCACCGATTTCACCCCAGTGGAGTTGCAATTGGGGGTCAAACCTACGCGCTATTGGGAGAAATGGATAACCCTTCCCCCACGGGCCGACCTACCCTATCAAGAGAAAGTGGTCTTAGCGACGCAACGTATTCGATCAAAGGGGGAACGGCGAGCCGAGAAATTTAACTCCACGCATTCACTGCGGGTTTACAACGTTGGTGATAGGGTATTGATACGAGCTTGTAACTTCTCCGATGCGACTAACCAGGTGATGAGGAAGTTTCTGTCATTATATGAGGGTCCTTATGTGATTGTCCGAGTTCTATCCGCATGCACGTATAGCCTGGAGTATCCCGGCACGAATAAGCCACGTGGTGTTTTTCACTCGACAGCAATCCGCCCGTACAATGAGCCCAAGCTCCCAACGCCGGAAGCAGAAGAAGAAGCTACTCCGCCAGATCCTTTGGCACAAGCGCAGGATCCAGGATTTGGAGGCAGATCTTCGGCGGATTGAGTGGGAGCGCGATGCAGAGTTGGTGGCGCTCTACCATGAGCGGATGAGACGGGGTGAGAATCACCTACGTTTTCCCGTCCATCTCCACCTCCGATCACCCCGGAGGTGGTCACCCTCGTAACATCAGACGCCCCAGCGGTCTTCATCCCCACTGTCTTCGGCCTCTTTACCAACGCCCTCATTCTCACCAGTGTCACCTACGCCGCCGACTCCTCCACCAACACCAACCAACATAGACGAATCCACCCCCGAATCCAGGGCAGGCGTAAGGGAGGAATTCGTGAGGAAGTACAAGGCCCGAATTTGAAAACGAACGTTGGAGAAGGTACTCGAGGAGCCAGCCGCTGACACAGTTTCGATTAACATAAATCTCCGGTGGCAGGATGCCTGAAGGGCATCATACTGGGGTTGACAAGAGTGAGGCGAGGCGGTCACCATCGCCCCTGTCACCGCCATGTATTTAAGAAAAAAAAAAGGAAAACATTAAACACGTACTACAATAAATTTTATCCTATAACCTCTCCTTGCATGGACTTATTTGCAACGGTGTATAGGACAATTTTCCTCATCCGGGAAAACCGTCCTCTCAAGGAGGAGGGCAGTGCGACTGTACAAACTTGTAGCACGAGTAGCATTTTCGTGCGAGGCGAAAGTATATTTATCCGCGCGACCCCGACGTAAACAAAGATCACGCGATGCGAGCTCGAACGAACGCGTGAGTACCGGGAATCAACGATACACACACGCACGCCCGTGACGTCACAGGCGAGAGCTGAGTTTTCCCCCACGGAGCGCGCTCTCTCACCTGCTTAGTCCTTGCATACGTATACGATTAAGGCTTAGTATACGTACGCGCCGCGAAGCTTAGCCGTATGTAAACGCGTTCTTGCGCCGCGGTTTTTTTTTCTCCCGCCGCAATTTTCGGCGGCCAATGAGTATTAGCTCAGTCGCGTACGACGGGAGCGCACTCTCTCCTCGGACCTCAAGCAAGACTTCTCACTCACTGACATACCCGGGAGGCGAGGCAATTGACGGACTGAGGCATCCGATTGCCCCAATTATTATTTCTTTCATTTAACTCGGCCACGCACCACATTACGGACCCAGCAGCCATCCCGGTCAACCGCCTTCATCCACAGCGAGACGCAGAGGTGCCCCGGTGCTACAATTACGTACGTGTTTGTGTGTGTGTATGTGTGTCAAGTGCGCGACCGTACTTAACGGAGTAGTCTCTCCTCGCGCCGATAATTCATAAAACTCGTGCCGTAGGGCAGACACCCACGTGATAAGGCCTTCTTGTGCCGTAAGCGTTTGATGGTCTCATCTAGGGATGATTTGTGTCGCATTAATCTCGCGTGGTAAATTTTTCATAAAGCAGCGTGACCGCGTCGAGCCAACGTGCATTGTGGTGTTTTCATGGCGTCCGTGTGCATGCATTTGACCGCCAACGCTTGACCTCGCGTCGTTGCCATATACGTACATACGACTAGTACACGCGTCGCACATAATTAGTTGTGTAATAAAATTAAATCGATTACGTTTTTACCGTTTAATTCTAACCCTTGCCGAGGATAGCTCGACAAGGAGCGCATTACAGGAGGTGAGTGGGAAGGACCCACTCTAGCCCTGGCTCCCAAAACCGGCCGGCTACGCCAAGAGTTAGTTTGGGCATCCTGTGCGCACCGCGTAATCCGCTAGGTCGTGTCGGTGAGTAAACCTGAATGCTTATCTGCCGGATGATACGCGAGCGCGTCTGCCAATACGATCGTAATTGTAACAACCGATCTCGTCGATACAATAAATAAGGTCGTTAGGACCGACCCACCCGTCGCGTAATACGAACACTAATAATCTCATTGTCCTCTCGGGGCGCATGTTCCTACGTATGTCCGTGACTGCCGCGTAGTAAGTAACGCGCAGTTTGTTTTTCTTGTATTTTTCTTTAACAGGGATCGAATGCTGAGTGGCTGAGCCGAGACGGTGCGACCCTATCCCCATCCTCCAGGCGAGCGCAGCTTGAGGGCAACCGCCCGTTACCAGGCTTCACGCCATCGCACGCGTGACCGTACGGCCCTCAACGCGGATCGTTTCCCCACTCGCATTAGGTTTCCGTTCTGGTTCTTTTTTTTTCCTTTTTCTCTTTCAGCGCTGCTCGGGCGGACGCGAGCGGTGACGTGTCAGATCGGGTTAAGCACTTTCCTTTCCAGTGATAGCCGATCAGCGCTGGGAAAAGCCGTAATGGTCGCCGAGAAGAAGTTCACCGACTCTGCACTCTCCGAGTGGCATTTCCGTCATTTATTTGAATAAAAGAAGTGTATAACGTGTTTCCTTTAAACCTGTGTTTTATTTATATATATCACACCCAACCCAACGTTACTGCAGTCATGCCTCGGGTCTTCTTGAAATATTTCTCTCTCTTCAGCATTAATCAAACTATTTGTAATACCAAGAGTATCGCGCGGCTGTGTTGTCACGGGCATTGCGAGGCTCATTGATGTAACAAATCCTGAAAACGTGAGCACGGGATTCGTACATAGAGAGAGAGAGAGAGAGAGAGAGAGAGAGAGAGAGCGAGAGAGAGAGAGAGAGAGATATTTGTATAAATAAGAAATAAGAACCTCGCAGTATCTATTTCCCTAGATAATAATGTGTTATTCTTAATAATGTTTAATTGAGCACCACTATCTATTAATAACTTAAAAATAGCCTTAGAATTTACATCTTGCACTTCAATATATTGTAATAAATTTTCTGACTTTAAAACATAAATATTAGCTATAACATCAACATTACTTAAATTACCATTATAAAATTGACAATGATTGTTTTGCATTTTGTTTAATCTACATGTACTAATAGAATGTCCCATATGACTACAAAATTTACAAATTAATCTAATCTTATCTTTAGCAAATCGACAATTATCCGAAAAATGATCATTTTCTTTACAATATATATTAGCTGTTAAACGACAAAATAATGCTTCATGATCTTGAGCTTCACAAAATTGATAAGTCATTATTTTTGAAATACTTTTTTCTTCAAGCATATCATTCCCATACATATTATTTATACTGAAATCTGAATGTTTGCGTTGATTAATTTCAGTTTCTATAGCAATTGCTTTTATTGCTAAATCATCAATCGTAATTTCATTCCCTAACTCATATCTAATTTCAGGCTTTAAACCTTTCCTACAACTAATTGCCGCATCATTATTCAATTGAATCATAAAACGTTGTTTTTCTTCAATAGTAAGTTCTTCTAGTTCATTTATTTCCTTTATCTTATACAATAATTCTCTTCTACGATTTACATAAGATAAAACACCTTCTCCATCTGCTTGCATTATTTTATATAATTTTGCATACAATTCATGTATATCATTCTGTATTGGATATAAAATTCTTACAGATTTTAACAATTGATCAATAGATTTAATATTATTATGATTCAAGGCTTGACCTACTTCACCACTCAATCTCATTTTAATTATATTCGTAATACATTCATCATTAACATTAGATACGAGATTTTTCAAATTTTTTATTTTCCTAATAAATTCAGCTGGTGACATATTTTTGCCATTATGATTAAGATTTTTGCTTATTTTTAGTGGTATCAATGTTTTTATCAATATTATAACTTTTCCATTGATCTATCAGCGCACTTTGATTAATTACAGTATGATTAGTATTTTCTATACTACTGCAAACTATGGATAAATTTGAATTTGTTGATTTATAGCCTTCATCCAATGTAGATTGAAGATCTTTAGATGTACCTGTAATTAAACTCTGTTCTGCTTCTAAACCCCCAATATCAGAATAATGACTTTCTTCAATTGAAAAATCTATTAATTCATTATTTTGTAAAGTACGATTTTGTGTTGAATTTAAAATTTCATTCTGCTGATTTGTATTACTGTCAATAACACTTATATTTTGCTGTATAGATTTTTTTAAATTTGCTGAATCTGTTGATGTTAACAGCTGTATTTGGAGGAGATCTCTTAATTTTTTGACTTCTCTTAAAAGCGTTACCTGAGAACGGACTCCTTAACGAAGACTTTAATTCCGGATTTGATTTTAAACGATTCCTAGTGATTATTGTTCTTTCTGGATTTTTTTTAAATTCATTATTTTTACCACTCATTTGAATAATTTCGCATAATTAATATTTAAATTAATGTGCTGTATAAATGCTTCAAAAATCTAAATTCTCAACATGTAATTTCCCAACTTACATCTGAGTTAAAAAACAAAACAACAAACAAAAAATCAAATAGTAAGTTACAAAACAATTTTACTCCTTTAAAAGACCCAGTTATACACTGACCTATATATCTAATTACTGTTCGCGACAGTCTTTGTATTTTGCTAACGCAGCATTCCCGCGCGGTCAGTCGCCGCTGTTTTGAAATGTAGTCCTATCTGCTCATATACTTATCAAATATGTCTTACACCCTGTTACCTATGTATTATTATCAAGAACACTTGTAACTAATCTAATCAGACTACTCAGTAACTTCTGATAGCACTACGAAACAAAACTTAATATTTCGAATCTCTCAAAATTCAATTAAAATTCAGATATTTCTAAATCAATAATTATTCTACTATGTATGTAGTTAAATTTTCCCACTGTATACTAAAAATACAATTAAGGGGTTATGCCTGAGTTGAACCTGTAAAAAAGACATTAATAAATAATAGGCTGAAAAAAATTATTTATTAATAGTATAAAAAAAATCTTTCTCCTACTTCAAATATAGGTATTAAACATATTTTTAACTATTTTAAAAAAATTATATATCTATACTTACATTGTAAACAATTACATGTATGAATCATTAATTTTCAGCACTTTTTTCCCTTTGCCGCAGGATATTTCAGCATCCAGATGATGAATTAACACCAGACAGGATGTAAAATCTTCTGAATATGTTTCTTCACTGCTTGAGCGGAAGACTTTTCTACAAAAAATAAATTTTAAATATTTAGTAGCTCATAAGATGATTATATCAGTAATTATAGTGAATATTACATATATTCACATACGCAACATTGGCTTTTACCTTGTATTAGTCAATTCTGCTCCGTTCAAGCAGTTAAGAAACATATTAAGAAGATTTTCCATCCTGTCTGGTGTCAATTGATCATCTGGATGCTGAGATATCCTGCGGCAAAGGATCTAAAATCATAAAAATGGCAAAACTGAGAAAAATGCATTTAAAGTTTATCAAGATGCTTATGTATACTTATCGGGTAGTACTTACATGAACTGCTTAGCATATTTTTCTTATATTTTGGCATAAGATACCTACAGATTAAGGCACATATAAAGACCCGAGTGCTGTATATGTATGTAGATATACCAGTATCTAGAGCTGAAATTGAAATATAAATTTTTGATACGCATTCACAGTCAGTATGTTTCACATGAATATAATTGTTGGTATTGCTTACCCATGACTTTCCAGGATTATTAACAATCACAGTAGACTTAGAGCTGGTTGGAGACACACAGGCATCTTGTACACATGATAATTATAGCCCGTACACCTAAAAATCAAGAATATACTCACAAAGAACAAATTCTTTACAAATCATATGTTGTTTATAGTCCAAACACTTATCTAAATTTGAAGACTAGTAGACTCAGAAGCTATCACAACAGCACAACATCCAGCTTACACTAAACTACAGACAGCAGACGAAACAGCTGATGTCTGACAGTCTGAATGCAAACTCGACTAAGTCGGTAAAACAGTGATTTCCTTTTCCATATGCTGTAAAGTGTCTTTTTTCAGGCGGTAATTTAAATTTGCACGAATATTTTTTTACCCCTTTATAAGTTTGATTAAAAAATTACAAGACTAAATTTAAATCCTAAATTTATAAAAATTAGTTATTTACAGTATGTAATGATTCAATAAATAATATATTTTTTTTTTTAAATAAAATTGCGTTTTCAAAAGGAGTTTGTAAACACATTTAATTTTACATTTTCTATTAAAAAGCAATTGTTTTAAATAATCAAAAGTGCTATAAGACAAAATATCAATAATACGCAATTTTGAAAAATTGTATTTTTTTAGTATTTTGCCTATAACTTTGTAACGGAATTTTTTCGGACAAAAAGGACTTCAGCAGCGTATTCTACATTAAATTTCCCTTAAAAAAATCAAATAAAAAAATTTTTGATTTTTTTGAATTTTAACTCAGGCATAACCCCTTAAAAAGAACAACAAATAACAAAAATACACTTCAATAAAGGGTGATCACGCACGATATTTGTATCGGAACCAAAGTCCTGACTACTTCAATTTAATGCATATAGTCAGGAATATTTATAATTATGATGGGCTATCAGCTAGAAATACCCGCTTCTCACTAATTAAATTATAAAGCGATAAAAATGTCTAATCACTTACCTTATGTTGCCAATAATTGACTTTGCAAGTTTAGCAATTAGGCGCAGCAGATTAAGATGTAAATTCTTGTGATCTTCCAAAATAATTCCAAAACCAAAAGATTATTGCTGATTTTAGTATATTTATTTCACACTTATTTAAAGTACAAAAATAAGACAAAGTTACAATAATCAATATCACGTATAGCGATGTAGAAATCAAACTCGCCAATTTTCGGACCGGCGTGTAAGGAGTCGATACAAAATCTTGACTGACTTATTGAGAGCATTTAGCGTCTTTTAAACACTAAACTTAGTTTATGAATTTACAACATTATTGAATATTAATTCTTAAACATTTTGTAATTTTACATACAATAACGCGATCTTTCAAAAGTATAACGCTTAGTCTGCGTTTCGCAAGCTCAGCGTCAGCTGAGCTCTTACTTTTGAAAGTGTAACAATTAACGAATCTCATGCATTGACATAATCAATGCTGTCATTTGAATTTTGAAATGACTGTTTCTTGTTTCAAAATAAATAACGTCATAAGACGTTACATCATATTGCCACAGATTTTATAAAAAATTATATTTTTCATTGAATAAGTACTCAATGATGAGTTATAGTACGAACAATGTAAAAATCATTGTCTGATCTGCATATCTCAAAATGGCGTCTCATTGCAAAATTATTTATTTCAAAATTTCAAATTCATTTCCAAATTGCCCATGGAGCGATAACTTTATCCAAGTGCGTTTAATCAACAGCTTATGAAGTACTTAATAAATGCTAAAAAGAACTTTTTTGAAAATTAATATTTAACAACATTTTTAAAAAATATTAAGTAGTTTCGGCGTGATCGTCCATTGAAAAAATGTTCGTATCTCGGCTCCTATTGGTCGGATACGAAAATTCATGGTTTTTTACGTACTTCAAAATGCATTTTACTGCGTTTCTCTAACATTAAAATTGACGAAAATAAAAGATATTCGTTGTTAAAAATGTTGTTAAATATTAATTTTTAAAAAAGTTCTTTTTAGCATTTATTAATTACTTCATAAGCTGTTGATTAAACGCACTTGGATAAAGTTATCGCTCCATGGGCAATTTGGAGATGAATTTGAAATTTTGAGATAAATAATTTTGCAATGAGACGCCATTTTGAGATATCCATATCGGACAATGATTTTTACATTGTTCGTACTATAACTCATCATTGAGTACTTATTCAATGAAAAATATAATTTTTTATTAAAATTTAAATTCTGTGGCAAATAAAATTTAAAATCTGTGGCAATATGAAATTAAAAAAAAATTTTTTTTTCGTTTAACAATTTAACGACTAAAAAAATTAATTTTGCGGTCGTCAATACATGTGTGTTATATGAAATTCAATTCTGAGCAACTTTCATCTCTATCTTTTTTTACGTGAAATGAGTTACAAAAAAGTTATTCGCGAAAAACTAAAAAAAGTGCATTTTCGGAATTCTTTTTGCAATTCCCGACCTGGCCCGAAGTCGAGACATTAGGGTCATTTTGAGTAAATTACCAATAACATATTTCAATCATAAAAGTAAAGTTAGAAGAAACTGAATGCAAAAATGCTATCTTACCCCGACTAATGGGAGTGAGAGAGAGAGAGAGAGAGAGAGAGAGAGAGAGCGCTTAATCGAGTGAATGAGACTGAGAAAGAAAGAGAGACTGGCAGTACTGTATAGGTTGACTATACAGCATTCCTATATGCTGTAATTACTAGCGGCATGAGAACATGGTGGCTGTCAACTAGGAAGTTCTAGTCTGCATTACTTTATTTATAGAGGACTATGCGAATTTGAATTCCGCGCCGGACTTTCGTTATCTATAGAAGGAGCCACCGGATGGACTAAAGAATTGATTGGTTAATCGATATCGATAAAGGGGGCGCGGATTGAGAAATAATTAAAATCCAGCAATGGCCGTAACAGTATGTATTCTAACGTGGCAAAATGTCGTCACGTCACATCGGGACCCCAGTTGCCGGGGTTGAGCGTCTGAAGGTCGTATGAATGAGATTTGCGTGCATGTGATGATGACGTTTATTATCTTTTCGGAGTAACTACGCGATGAGCGGAAAGATAGCTACGAGAGGAGGAAAATACGGAGGATTTCTCTGACACTCATTGAATAGCGAGAGGAGGAGAGAAAGAGGATGTCCAACTCTGGAGTAGCAAATGAGCAAATCATCGAAGAGGGGACGTAGATGATGAACCGGTGGGTCTTCCTACATGATCGTCTTATGCAGCAGGACCAGCGTGATGGCTGCCCTCCCATGAACGTCAGAAGTAAAACGGTAGTTTGGTTACTTATTGTAACAAGCATTCAAATTTGGCGGCTATCAGCTCCAGCGTCGATACTAATTGAATAGCAGCTGTCGAGCCCGCGGGACGTCGGCCCAAGCAATCCGGCCAATGGGAGCGCGTGCTGAATGGTGGCACGGGAGAGTGAGAGCGTGAGGCGAGCGACGAGCGCGCGAGCTGGCACTCTCCAGCTCCAGCCGCTCCGACTCGGACAACTCACCGCCTGCTCCTGAGAGACTTCTTTTCTTTGTAAATATTTTAATTATGCACTGTGTTACTGCGACTGGACGAGGAATGATAAAGGTCAGTGGATTGTCTTCGTAAGTAACATCTAAGTTTCCCTTGCGGGCATTAGCGCAGTTCCACGTGCGGCATTCTCTTCGCGTAAGTTCTTTGTCCATCGAGAACGCGAATACCGATGCGGCTAACTCGGTTAACTTCGGCGTCTCTTCTTAGTTAAGTTTAGTGACAAGTGTGAATTGCTGTGAGTGATTGCTACCTCGGGCTACCCATACAGAATGGAATCTTTCATGAAGCTATCAAGAAGCTTTCATGAAAGAGTGTCAATCTTCCCGGAAGATTTCATTGCAATCTTCCCAGAAGCACAAAATTTCCCGGCAAGAGTCCCGACAGGAATGTTGCAGTAAAGCTTACGAGAACATTGTACAAAAGCTTTCAAAAAGATTTCGCATAAAGTTCCAGTAAGATTACTGCTTAATGAAAGCTTGCGTAACCTTCATAGAAAGACTCTTGAACGATTTATTAATTTTTCCCATAATCTTACTGGAACTTTACACGAAATCTTTTCCAAAGGTTTTGTACAAGGTTCTCGTAAACTTTACTGGGAGATTCCTGTCGGAACGCTTGCCGGGACGTTTTGTGCTTCCGGGAAGATTCCAATGAAATCTTTTGGTAAGATTGACACTCTTTGTGCCACCAAAGCTTACGATAACGTTGCACAAAAGCTTTGAAAAAGATTTAGCGTAATATTATTGTAAGATTAATGCAAGCTCAGAGAAAACTTGCACTAACGTTTACCGGACATCGAAGCATTGCTTGAAAGGTTACTGAAAGCTTATGAAATGGCTCTTAAAAGATTTATGAATCTTTCACAGATTTTTTCCAAAAGGTTTCATGCAATCTTCCAGAAACATCTCCAGCAAAGCTTACAAGAACCTTTCAAAAAATCTTTATACAAGATTTAATGAAAGATTCAAACAAGATTAATCCTAATTCAAAAAAAGCCTCCTGTAAACTTGTTGCAATAGTCCATCAACCTTTGATAAAGCTTTCATGAAACTTTCAATAATATTTCATGAACTATTATACAAAGCTGACATGGGAATACACATGAGAATACACTAATATTAACATTTACATTAACATTTTAATTTTATGATATAAGCATAATAATTATACTCGCTCTACAAATCTTATAATTAAACGCATTATCGCTATAAACGCATATTTCGCCGCACGCCATGTACAATCGATTGGTAGACAGTAACTTCAGCGGTCTTACATACCAATCGCTATCGATTCTTACCACTCACGAGCATGAAAAAACCGGTTGCCACCTAGCGGCCACATCAGTACTAACTGAGTAAGCATCCTGTAAGCTTGAAGAACCATTCAAACAGGAATCATTCACGAAAGCATCTTGTAAGATTTCTCTAAATCTTTTAAGTAGACTTATAGGAAGCTTTCCGCGAATTTGCGTAAAGCTTCTGGTAACCTTGCATGTAATAATTCAAATTAAAACGTTTTCAACGTTACAATGAAATCTTCCGGTAATCTTACACGCAATTTTCCTAAAAGATAACATTAAATCTTACGGAAAAGCGTAGTTAAAAAGTCCGCAGGAATCTTTCAAGTAATCTTTAGAGCAGCTTCTGGTAAACTTGTGCATAATAATCCTAATGAAGAGAATTTAAACCTTACGATGTAATATTTCGATAATCTTTCTACAAGCTTTCATGCAACATTCCAAAGTCACAGTTGCAGATGTTTTCTAAAATCTTTTTTCACGCTTAGGCATAGCTTGCATTGGAAGCTTGATTGTACCATTTATTTAGCTTCCCGAAAACACTATAACAAGATTCGAGTTCTGCGGTTCACAGAAACATTGCGGAAGCTTTCACTACGCGTTTCTGTAAGATTGGATTTAATCTTTGGGGAATGTTACCTGGAAGCATACCAACAAGCCTCCCAGAAGCTGTCCTAAAGATTACTTAAAAATTATGTATGTATTAGATTAAGTTCAATTGTTCTTATATGAAACATAAGTACAATATTTATGTACAACCTAAACCCTTATATGCTCTAAATACGTTCTAAACATACCTAAACATAAATAAACAAATTGTCCCCTGGAGGGGGGCGATGATCATATGTAAAATTTGATATCATCATTGTAAAGTCGTCGTTAGGTAAGTGGCCTAGATGAATGCTCATTAATCTTGTCCACCCGGGTTCGAGTCCGACTTGGAGCAATTTTTTTTTGTTTTTTATTTATTTACTGCATTTATTATTAAGTGAAATATATATTTAAAATTTATAAGAAAGAATGAGATTACACATTTTGTTTATTTTGAAAACATGTTAATTTAGATTGTTCCTAACAAGCTTATCAGAAGTTATCGTGAAGATTACTACAAAGATGCATACCTAATAATACGTAAATCTTTCCAGAAGGAATGAAACATGAGTAGTATGTAAACCGTTATGGGGAGTCAAAACAAATGACGTCACTCCTCCATAACGGTCTACCTTATCTTGTAACCCGACACCCCCTGGCGCCACCTTATCATGTAACCCGACACCCACTGGCACCACTGCCACCTTATCATGTAATTTGACACGCACTGGTTCCGCTACCTTCTTATCAGGTAATTAAGATAACCTTATCATGTAAACAACATATTATGATAATTTTTATGACCTAAACAAGGATAAGATAACGATTACACCTCAAACAATATATTTATTTACATAAAAAAACAGGATACAATGTAGCTTATCTTACGAGGTAATTAAGATAATCCTTTATCACATAAACAGGTCGTTATAATAATTTTTATGATATAAGCAAAGATAAGTTTATACATCAAACAAGTAGGTTACAATGTATTAATTTCGATAACAAAAGCTAAATTAATGGCATCATCGTGGAATTGCGTAACTGTTCGTTCAAGCGTTTTGACTTAATGACGCATGAGTCGGCCATTTTGATCGAGGTAGGAGAAGATAGCCATTTTAACAAAATGACAACTTTTTTATTACTATTCTCCATAATTATTGTAAGCTTGATATTTTGAGTCCTTTGTGGAATCCATGCTTGGTGGAAATGGTTTGTAACCTTGGTGTTTAGGGTAAGATCCTATATTTGGGGAATATTGTGGAAAGTGTATACCAGAGCTAGGCCGTTACTCCACCTCCTTCCTCTCCTTCGCCTTAGTTGTTTCCCCTTGCCCATGATGCAATGTTGATCCTGTGATGGTTCACGATACAATGAAAAACTATTTACAGTTATAGGGTATTTATACTGGTTTGTAGGAATTTAAGGTTAGAATGACACAAGAAGAAATGAAGATTAATATTTTATGGTTTATTACGAGAAAATAAAGCATGTGTACAGTGCGCAATGATTAAAAGTAACATATTGAATATTTAAGATTTAACTACAGCGACGTAAACATCCTTATATATATCCAACAAATTAAAAGCAGATATTTCAGATAAAATTATGTTTAAACATTTCTGCTCGACACTTTCTTTGTACTTTTCTGTAGTTGTTATTTTAATATTGTCGTAGTACATCGTATAATACTGTTGAAACGCTTCGTAGGTCTTTAACATAGTCGACTTTGTATTTTCGATTACGGTTTTCTTAATAATGACAATAATATCATTCATTTCATCAGTGTAATCTGCAAGTTTTTTAAGGCGTTCGTCAATGCAGTGCGAGACAACTTTCAATCCGTCAAAAGTGACTTTTTGCATGCATGTAGATGATTGGACCTGCGACGTTTTTGTGTTTCTTGGCCCTCGGAGGTTGATGGCGAATGTTGTCCACATCAGCAACAGCACTAGCACCAGCAGCGGCGGCAGTAAAATCAGTAGATGGAGTAGAGTTAGCACTGTACACTACGTCGTCATTTTCTTCGTCGAATAAAAGATTTGGAAAAAGAGGCGTTCCAGAAGGTCTTTCTTCTATCAATATAGATTTTGTATTATACGAAGTAGTAAACATGAGATCGTGATTCTCCATGTACACTTTTGTTGGACGACCGTACTCACTTTGGAATCTGTATGCATCTTGGAAATAGGCGTTAATTAGATCAAAGTAATTTTTGGAAACAGCCCAACAGGCCACATCGAATTTGATGGATTTGAAGCACGCAGTAGCCGTGAAGAGCTTCACTACTGGTCGGAATTTTCCCTGGTGACACTCTAATCCAACAGAGATTTTTTTTGAAGTTGACTTTTTAATGGCGTACGACGTAGACAGCAACATGTTTGACAGAATATTCTGCAAACGAGATGGAACACTTGCACTTGGTTGAACCATGGTTGCAGCAATCTTTACGATATACAGATACAATCGAGAAACACTCTGTGTACACGCTGTGTAGCTCTGTTGTCTCGAGACAACTGACTGCTGCTTCTCAGTCATGGAACGTTTTTATACAGTACCCGAAGAAAAGACCCCACTACTTTAAAATGGTGTGAAGACAAGCAGTGGGGGAAATTTCTCCTCGTGCATTCTCAGAAATATAAAAGCGATAATGGAGACGCCAACCGTCAAAAAAAGCTAAGGTTATATTTCAATGGAATTTAAAACAATAACTGACACCAGATATCATTATCTGTTCTTAGAAATATGCAAGGGAGCATGATGTAACAGGAAAAGAAATGTATCATATTAATATTATAACCGTCAATAAATTCCTGCACGTGTATCGTATTCGCAGCATCCAGAGTTACCAATTGTCAAAGATATCAGATTACATTTCTCCAAGAATAGACTGCTTATCAGTAATAAGTTAACATCACATCCGGTGATAAAATCCATTGTATTTTGATGATGATGATGACGAAATAGGATAGAGGTGTAAGTAAGGTTCTAGAAATGAAAAAATAGTTAATTGAGAAAGATTACATTTAATTCATAAAGTTGACAATTAATAATTAATACGCATACGCGTAGTACATGATTGATTGCAAAATCGAGAACCAAGAGAGGTTTCTTTCCCGAATCTCTTAACATTTCTCGAACGTACATTTCTGTTTCGCATCAGTTTTTTATAAAATTTCACAACTAGTACATCATTTTTACGGAAATCTTATGAAAACTTATGACAAAACGCACGTAAGTTAGGTAAACTAACCATATGGTAAAGAAACATAACGCAATACTGACCACACACTTGCGGATCGAAGCTTTGTAATTTTTTTCTATTCCACTGTTATCTTTTACAATTTCTTTTGAGTCTGTTAACGTGATGTTGGGACATTGGTGGTAATCCGTAACTGTCAAAATATGTTTCGTATCCATTTTTGTCTATAAAAATAGCTATCCAGTGAGTGACTCTCTTTGTGTGATCGTCTGTATTTACAATGATGGCTGAGGGATACTCCATAACATTTGGTATTCTGTCTGCAGCGTATACCCCAACTGTCCTGGCAGCTAATGGCTCGAGAGCTCGCATCAATTGTTATGTATTCATTTTGTTTAACATCCATCTACTTCGTCTTCAGCATCATCATCATCATCATCATCGTTTTCAGAAAAATGTGTATCAAAGATAGATGAGGAGCTGGGTCTTCATGCGTGCAGCTTGCAGTACAATGCGTCACTGAACTGCTGTGCTGAAGTCGCCTTTATATCTACCGCAATAAGATGTAACCACTTGCGTAGCAAATATGCGTAATTAAAAGAACAATAATGTTTGACATGTAAACCTTGGATACTGTGATTTAAACACATGAAGTTGTTCGGATATTCCTTTTTCAAATTTTCGAATGTTGGAGCGTACATATGCTCAAGATCCACAACTTCGCGGCACATGACACTTTACAGAAATCGCCAATTGTCGTAACCACGTGTAAAAATACATATAGCCACTTTTGCTACTTGTTGTAAATTAAAATTCAAGCTTTCGATAGTAGTATCTCCCTCGTGCCACCGAATTCCATGATACTGATTGGAAATGTATGCGTTGGATCTTTTAATACCAAGCGGTAGTTCTTCAAATTTATGAGGCTCCTTGATAATCCAGTGATCGACAACTCTATGTTTTAATCCAAGTACAGCCACTTCTTTAGGAACAAAACGATTCTTAATGTCTCTTAAAACCCTGAATATTAATAACGTAATCCATGGTGAAAGTGTAAGTAGAGGCAGTACTGTCCTGCTCAGTTTCTCAAAGAATACTGAAGCGAAAATTGAAAGTCTTTACCAACAATACCATAGAGGCGCTGCTGCTGCTTTCCCCCTACCATCATATCTCTCACCACATCTATCACGTCGGAATTAAGCATTAAAATCTGTTATGATTTGTCGACTTGCATCTATCTCCAAGACATTATCGTATTCTACGTAAAGTATACAATTGATTGTTATTGTCAGAGCTCTTTCAAATTTTATCTCTATACGAACACTGCCGTGCTTGATTAGATTCCAATGAAATGGTGAATTTGCTGATAAATCAGGTGTTAGATCGAAAGCGAAAAGTGTAAAGCCTTGGGGGGTAAGCACCTCGACTGATAACTAATGATTCATTTAGAAAATGAATTCCAGTCCCAGAGTATAATGTATGAAAACAGTCGACGTATTCTCGGCTGTTACCCGTAAAGCGAGGCTGCAATGGTTTACTTGAGATTTGCACTCCATCCGCGTAAAGCGAAAGATAGTTTATACTAAAATGTTGGAAATTAAACGGGTTGAGTTTTCTATTTCCATTGAATGCCCTGTTATCCATAAATCCTAAAATTATTCTTTTCGGTATTTGACCAAGAATGACGTTGTCCAGCGTATCGCCGAGAATACCACTGAGCATTGTAAATGCCTTCACTTCTTCTTCTACACGATGAATTGGGTATTTTGCTATAGCTTTTGTGAGCGTGTTTGCGTGGGCTAACATAAATCCAGGACTTACTTTAACGCGACGTACATTGAGTGAAGCTTCCTTAATATGAACTGTGAATTTTCCATCATCCGAGTTGTCCATTAAACAGAAAGAATCTTTACTTTTGATCAATCTTACGCGTAATTCAACACCGTTTAGCAAAAATTTATTTTGATTAAAAACATCGCAAAGCAAATGACCCAGTAGGTCTACAATTTTATTGCGTTCTTTATTCACATTTGCATCAGTTGCAAAAGTATTGGCTGGCGATTTCATTTTTCCAGGAGTGTCTCCATACCAAAGGCCACTCGTGAGATGTGTGTCCATCGACCCTTGCGAATATTTTAACAATGTCTCAATGTACGCTCGATACGGATATGTATTGTTTGGCGGTGAAACCAATTTTTGATTAAAGAATACATCTACCTGATTGAAGAGTGAATATAATGTATTATTTATCGTATGTGTAAGATCGATATAGTCGTTACCACCTGGAACGACAAATTCCAGTGACCCATCGTCTGTCAGCGATGAAACTGGTTTATAATGAATAAATTGCGAGCTTTCCACTGCGGTCTGCGTAGGCGGCAGTGCAAATAAATCTAATTCAGATTTCATGCATTCGCATGAATTTGCATGTAGAAAAGCCATATTTATTATGTACTTCCAAAAATTTCGGCAACAGTACGTGGTTTTCGATTCTTACTTGTAGTTTTTCCTCTTCTTCCTCCTCTTTTCGCCCTACTAACACCACACTTTTTATTCTTCGTCTTATTCTTTGTCTTCCGCCTATTCCTCTTCTTGAAACGACCACTTTTTACGCTGATGCACACAGTTGAACTGTTCTTGAACGATTGACGCTTGTGCTTCTTTCCACGCTTCATATGTCCTGAACCTTTCATCATTTCGGCAATTTTATTAGCGGCTTTATGCTTGAGTTTTCGACCAGACTCGCGTAGACGCATATTAACTGCTTCTTTAAAGTTAACTCCGCGATTTCCCACATCATCCAACACATTTATGCCTGCTCTTGTTGCTTCTTTACCCATGGCTTTAGCACCACTTGTAAGATAAGGCAGGACTTTTCGAAATAATCCGCTCAAAAAGTTATCTATTCCTCCATATCCTCGCTGATAATTGGATCCTATGTACACGTTTCCTATGTACCTATGTGCGTTTAAAGTGAAGTGTCACAGTCAACGTCCCATACTCGAATGGTATATGTTTACCATTTTGATCCCTTATATCTATTATTATATTTTGAAATGTCTTATTTAGAATAGATATGTAATTTCCAGATGAAAATTGTTTCACCATAGTTGTACCAAACTTATAGGAGGAATTATCGAACGTTACTATACGTAAAAGAGATGCCTGTACGTCTCCGATAGTGTATGGAATACAAATATCCAAGTAGACGAAAAATTGGTCTATTATAGCTCTCCCCAAGCAACCCGGTCTATTACCAACAACACTTACATTATTCGTTCCGTCTAAAAGAATGAAGGGTATAATGTCGTGCTTCGCAAATTCGTCATTCTCAAAGCCAAAAACACGTATGATTATTTTGCTAAAATTGAAATAATGTATCTCTGAGCACTCGCAGCTTTTTCGTAACTTGTAGTGTCCTCTCTTTTCTGCAGCTAACTCAATCTGAAGATGAGATTCAGGTATGCTATTTATAGCGTCAGCCAGATCTCCAAGACTATTGTAAACACCCGCTGGAAAGGTATAGTCGGTGAATAAAAAATCTGGCAAGTCTGTCAAATACCGTGGTGCACTTCTCTTTATTTTATGTGTTATTGGCTGCTTTGTATCTGCATATATTCGATATTTTCTATCACTACCTTTAGAAAACTTTATAATACAATCATCTTTTTGAATGTGTAACATCGTGCACGGTATATGAATTTCCGTTAGCGCTACAGACCAGTTTCCGTGCAGTGGAATTTCGTGTGATAACTGTGTATTGAAACACGGCGTAGTATTATTCGAAAAATATTTCATACTACGGTTGCTCGGTAATACCAGATAAAAGTCTTCTTCAGCCATGCTTAATGACTCGTAATATCACGAGCTTTCACCCACGAATTGAATTTATCGGGATAACCGAGCCACTTTACGAAAAGTTGTTTTTTAGCACCACGTCCTCTGCGCTTGATTACACGTTCCACTTTGAATTACTGATTCTGCGCAACACGATTGTCACCGACTCGCACTAATTCTTCAGGATAGAAAAATCCATCGATTACTTCACCCTCTAAATTACGCAGCTCGTATGTGTAGAGATTTTGACGGAGAAATACGTGAAACTTTGAAGATCTCCTCACTCTAGTTCTTCTCGTAACTTTTGTCGAAGGTGCCTTTCGTTCGACTGATACGTACGTGGTTGCCGACCTTGTTTATATTTGCTCTAGGTTTTTTCCGCTGACTGAGTGCTCTTTTTTGCAAATTTTTTCTAGCCACAGCTGCATTACCAACGTTCACCGCTGCTGGAACCATTTTAATACCACTATGCCTCGTGTACGATATTCTGAATATCATCGATATACCTGTGCGTATTTTTATGAGTAAAATATCAGTAGGTAAGCTATGGCGGTTCTGGCGCATGGCGGTTCTGGCGCAGGCCGGTTCTGGCGCATCCCCCCTCCCCCATCTCTCTCTAGGCCGGTTCTGGCGCACCCCCCTCCCCCATCTCTCTCTAGGCGGCTTCTAGCGCAGGCGGGTTCTGGCGCATCCCCCCTCCCCCATCTCTCTCTAGGCAGCTTCTAGCGCAGGCCGGTTCTGGCGCATCCCCCCTCCCCCATCTCTCTCTAGGCGGCTTCTAGCGCAAGCCGGTTCTGGCGCATCCCCCCCCTCTCCCATCTCTCTCTAGGCGGCTTCTAGCGCAGGCCGGTTCTGGCGCATGCGGTTCTGACCCAGTGCCGGCACGAACCCACTGTACATATAGATATACATACAGTGCCGGTACGAGCCCACCGTATATATAGGTATATACACAGTGCCGGCATGAGCCTACTGTATATATAGATATACATACAGTGCCGGTACGAGCCCACCGTATATATAGGTATATACACAGTGCCGGTACGAGCCCACTGTATATATAGATATACATACAGTGCTGGCACGAGCCCGCCGTATATATAGGTATATACACAGCGCCGGCACGAGCCCACTGTCGATGTGTGCATCTGTGTCGCGCCTCGCCATCTAGCGGTGACAGCCCGCGCGAATACCATGCGTACGGAAGACGCGCGAGAGTGGGGATGGAATGCCACGTATAAGAGTATACATGCACGCAAGAGTGAGGATGGAATGCTCCGCGTAAAAGTATACATGCACGTAAGAGTGGGGATGAAATGCTACGCTGCAGACTCCTCTCACGATACTATGTTCGAGGTTATATGCTTATGCATGTGCGTGTATGCATATATGTGTACGTTGTATGTCCATGTGTGCGTATGTGAGGTTATGCGTATATATATGATGTATAGTGTGTGTATATGATGCCGCCACCTAGCGTTCTACACCATACTTCGTCGGTATAATGCATAGGACGCGAGAGTAGTGGTAAGTGCAGTCTAAAATATGTCGACCGAAAGTGTGGAGGGGATACATGTGAATTAAAAATAGCAACTACACGTAAAGTGAGGTTAATGGATTCGCTAGATCATTGTCTGGTCTTCAATCCTTGTACGTCTACTACGTACTCCGTCTCGATCAACAATGACATGTTAGAGCGATGATGCTTCTCTTATACTACTTCCCCCACCACTTGAGCCGCCGCACCGCTACCGCGCAATCTCAGTGAACGCTCTCTGCGCATCTGTCTAGCCGCTGCGTTACCCCACCACTCATACCCTACCGAGGACTAGTGCGCAGCCTCAGTGGACGCTCTCTGCGCATCTGTCTAGCCGCTGCGTTACCCCACCACTCATACCCTACCGAGGACTAGTGCGCAGCCTCAGTGGACGCTCTCTGCGCATCAGTCGAGCCGCCGCGCTATCCTACCACTCTTAGCCTATCGAGGACTAGTGCGCAACCTCAGTGGACGCTCTCTGCGCATCAGTCGAGCCGCCGCGCTACCCTACCATTCTTACCCTAACGAGGACTAGTGCGCAACCTCAGTGGACGCTCTCTGCGCATCTGTCAAGCTGCCGTGTTACCCCCACCACTCCCACAACGTTGAGGACTATCACGCAACCACAACAGCCACTCTCTGCACATCAGTCGAGCCTTCTGCATATATGTAAGAGTTTACACATTGTTCTAAACGTATGAGTTTATACGTATGTAGAAAAGTTATACGTATACATATAAGAGTTTATGCAAGTATATACAAGTTATACATTTTCATATGACTTTATTTATACGTATACGAATGTGTACGTTTGATTCGAAAGACTCTTATTTAACTTTTTAGAAAAAAGACGCGCGTTTCATTGAAAGCTTCTTTTGGGAAGGATGAGAGCCCCATCCAGTTGTGAGATGCATTCATTACAATCATCTCTCCTTTGCTTACCAGCCTATGCGCACCTTTGACTTATTCACATTCCATTGCATAAACATCTAATGGTGTCTGCAACTCTTTCATGTATTTTTGCATAAGTTGCACATTGTGAAGAGCGCAGTTGGCTTTATACGCCCCATTATGATATGAGCAAATTGTTACAACTTTTATTTGATCTAATGGCGGATATCCCATCTCAGCTATATCGTGAACGTTAAATTTAAACCGTTCTAACCATCTTTTCTGAATGGAGCCAATGACTTTAACGCAAGCTGCATTTTTCAGAGCTGTACGAAGTATATTTCCGATGTCTGTATACTCTCTATCACCAGACTGCCAAGATAGTCCGTGATAATAGCGTTCAAGCCATGCATTTTCAGCTTCAAGTTCATACACTTGAGGATCAGCACCGAGCGGAAGTATAGCGAGCTCTTTGAGAATGAAGTCATTGCCTGACTGCTTGAAGCCTTGCATATCAACCAAGTACTCCATCTCGAATAATGCTCGACTGTGTGGATGCAGCCTCCTTTATACCAGCATCCCCGCCACTTTCGAAACAAGTTCAGACAAGTTTTCTTACATCGCCATTGGTTCGATTATACTGAACTATACGATCATGTATAATCAAGCAGTAGGCGGATGTTCCAGCAGGGAAATTATGCTTCGATTCGAATTCCAAGCGAACATCGACTGAAGCAGTTTTCAGAGACTCGTTCTGCTTCGAGCAATCAATCACTATAAGCGGAAGTTTCGAAATATATCTTTGCTTTTTCAGCAGAGGCTCTACGCTCTTGTCGTAGTATGCGTTTTGAAAGTTTGCATACATATCGTAGAGAATAGCAAACTGATTGCGATCTATGTCTAGATTGAGATTGCCGTTCTAATACCGTGCAACGGTATGAGAAATGGTAGGAAACCGCCTACTTTAGCTGGAACTGGCAATATTCTAGGAACAACTATATTCTTCTTTCCACCGGCTTTCTCAACCATTTTTCGAGCACCTTCCAAAGCTGAGAGAATGAGCTTATTCACGCATTTTCCTGGAACGACCGATTGCGAAGCAGCCTTTACAACTTTCCGAAGCGTAGTTCGCGACTTCTTCACTCCCACTCCGAATCTTGACTTTAATTTCATAGCGTTTGTAACAGCAAAAGCAGCTGCTCTTTCTCCTATTTCCGAATCTGCTGCTTTAACTCTTCGTCAAGCTTTCTCAGCCAGAACTCTATCAGCAGCGTTTCTAGCTTGAATATTTTCGCGATTTTGCGAATAAGCTATATCGTGCTCTTTGCAAGCAACGTCAAGTGGATTAATTCCTGGATCACCTCGAGCGAGACGTTTAGCTAACTTAGTACCAGGACCACAGTACTGGTATCCCGGTAAGTGAAGTTCAATTGGTAGCTTATTGATGAGACGATTTATAATTCCACGACCTTGTCGGCGGTATATGATCATCACGTCATGAAGGTCAGATAATAACTGATGTCGAGAGTATAAAAGCGTTCTATTTATACTCTCCATCATCAGTTGTCAATCAGTTCTCCAAGAATGAACTTCAAAGAGCAGACAGTTAAGCTTCCAATAGCGAATTTTGACGTTATCGCGGAACCTGAAAAAAGAATCAAAAGACACGGAGATTTGCTTCCAGACAGCATTTGAGCTGTATTTTGCATACCATCAAACTGTGGCAAAACTAACAGCTTACTTGCTCTCATTACGCATCCTAATGGCGTTAGATTCGAAAATATATACGTCTACTCAAAGTCTCTGAATCAGTCAAAGTATAAGTTTTTGAAAAATCTTCTAGAGCCTTTAGAGGGCATACAGTATTTCGCATTCAACGAGCATGAAGAAGTGGTAAGCCCTGACGATGCTCTTCCCAACTCAATCATGATCTTTGACGATCTAGCTTGCGAGAAGCAAAACAGTATCAAAGCATATTACTGTATGGGTAGACATAAAAGCGTTGATTGTTTCTATCTTTGTCAATCTTATGCACAAGTTCCGAAGCATCTCGTACGCGATAACGTAAATCTGTTGGTAATCTTTCGACAAGATGATTTAAATCTCAAGCATCTGTACAACGATCATGTTAATTCCGATATGAACTACATACAGTTTAAGGAATTATGCTCAAAGTGCTGGTCTGATGATAAGCATAGCTTTTTAATGATTGACAAGGATAGTCCAATCAATGGAGGCAGATATAGGAAAGGTTTCGACTGCTTTGCTATAAATATAACACGCGCAAGGTGAATAGCAACAGTCTATCTCTGTCGATTGACGAATCAACAACAGCATGAGCGATATTCAAAAAGAGAAGAATATTCTGCAGCAGCTTGTGCAGGCTCAAAATGCAGTCAAACGCAAGTACAGCATGTTGAAGGCAAACAGACAAGATTTTGAAAGAGTTGTTGAGGATACCTTTAAGCCAATTGTCAATCCTTTACATCAGCTTGTATCTAGTAGACAAAAGTCTGTGCCGCCACCACTTAAAAAAAGAAAGGCTCTACTAAATGATACTATACTAAAAAAGTTTGATGATACTTTTGTCAACTCGGACGATGATGATAGTTTAGATGAGACTTTGAACGATGAAGCTAAGATAGATGACGATAATTTTGAAACAGCTGACAATGATACTGAAGAAGAAGACTATGAAAAAGATAAGTATATGCAGATGTTAAAGCAAAAAAAGGATATTGATAAAATTTATGGAGTTCGAAAGGAGGGTAGACAGTGGATGTTTGGTGATTCACCTATTATTTTTGGCGACAAAAGCATTAAAGTGAAAGATGGACGATGTGCAATAACTGACGGTTTGATGGAGCTGCTGATAGCTAGAGATCCTAAGAATTATAATCAGACTGATCTGCAAACTTATCAGACTATCCTCGAGTCAACTTATGCTCATAAAAAACAGTACAAAGATGATGAATCGATTCGAGTTCACAACAGTAAAAAATATACAAACATAGCGCCTCTGTTTCAGAAGAGAGGAGGAGTGTTACTTAAGAAATGTCTACCTCGATACAAAATCGCTCGTCGAAACACCAAAATGGACTACATCTATTGGAACGATCCTAATGAGCTGGTCGATAGGCTTCGCTTGCTTATAGCTGAGCAGTCAGCTGGTAATCCGAGTCATATTAATGAAATTCATTCGATTATTGAAGAGTTACGCGAGGACGGCTATATATATTGAGTGCACAGAGTGCTGACAATCATTTTAAAGATGAGCGTCGACGTGTTTGGACGTAATCTGAAGAAGAATGAAGGCAGTCGTGGACCTCAAGGTTTTGGCTTCAAAATCACAACCGATGGATACTATGACTTGGACAATAAGAGACTATGCAATTTAGCAGCTCCTCGTCAGCAAGATGAAGCAGTCAACTTGGAAACTCTTCAAGCAGAAGTTAAAAAAATACTAGAGCTTATTTCGCTATTGGAACAACAGCTAAGCAAATTAGATGATATCGTTGAAGCACACAGAGACGAGCTCGACTTAATGTTGTCGAGTCAGCAGAGCGATATCGAGACTATAAAAGAAGCTGTAGCACAGATCATGAGTAACATTCACTCTGCAGACGCGTAACATGGAGCATAAGAAAGCAGTAGTTGAAGAACTTCACAAGCCCGCTCGTCACAACTATCCTCGTCGAAAGTTTGATATGCGAGGTTTAGATGAGACATGGCAAGCTGATTTAGTTGAGATGAAGCCCTATGCTAAGGAAAATAAAGGTTATAGGTATCTTCTCACAATCATCGACGTATTCTCCAAGTTTGCGTGGGCTGTTCCCGTAAAGAAAAAGTCTGGTGAAGAAGTTACAGCGGCAATGAAGTCAGTGCTGCGTCAAGGTCGAGTACCCAAGAATTTACATACAGATAGAGGTCTCGAGTTTTACAATAGCAATTTTGAGAAGCTGATGAAGCGATACAAGATCAATTTGTACTCGACGTATAGTACTCTTAAAGCTTCTACATGTGAACGTTTCAACCGTACTCTCAAGAGCAAGATGTGGCTACAATTCAGTATTCAAGGAAATTACAAGTGGCTCGATATCTTATCTGATTTGTTGGAAAACTATAACAATAGTAAACATCGAACAATTGGAATGAAGCCTAGCGAGGTCTCGCATGATAATCAATTTCAAGTTATGAAACGTTATACTCGGACAATTAAAAAAGTAAAGCGTCCTAAATTTAAAGTAGGAGATAGCGTTCGCTTGAGCAAAGCGAAGCAAGTGTTCGAGAAGGGTTATACACCAAACTGGTCAACAGAGATATTCACAGTGAGTCGAGTAGCGCCAACGATTCCTCCCACTTATCGTTTGAAGGACTATCAAGACAAGCCTATTAGTGGAGGATTTTACGAGCAGGAACTGTCAAAAACAAAGTATCCTGACGTATATCTCGTTGAAAAAGTTTTGAAAAAACGCGGAAATAAAGTCTACGTCAAGTGGCTTGGATTCGATAAGACTCACAACAGCTGGATTGATGCTTATGAAAAGAAGACATTTAAAGTGTCAGCGATGCTTTTACGACAAATTGCGCACGTTATTAACTTTGAAGCACACTTTTTGCATGCGATAACATGGCCGCATGGAATAAACGCTACTTGAATTTCTTCGTTATAGCATATCTTACAGCCATTGTTCTCATCAATAGCTGCCTGACTTGTTGATACTTGATGCTTATATGGACCACAAACATCATGTGAAGCTGAGGTAGGATTTAATGTACTACCTATGGGGACGTACCGCAAGGTGCTTTGCGTATGAATCGGCAATGTCCACTCCATCGTTGATGTTCCACCATAGGATCATCTCCATCTTCCCACCGGCATAGTTCAACTTTACATGCAAAGCAGCGTACTTTATCGATTTGCTTTGTGTAGTAAAATCCTGCAGCTGCGAGACATGCTGGTTCCATATAGTTCAAAGGCCAGTTTTCGAAGCTTCGTAACCTTTCTTCTTCAAATCTGTAATCCATGCTTTTTTTTCTACGTTCACTCAATGATGAGCTACCGATGAGAATGAGCTCTTCAGACTGCTACACGTTCTTATGTATAGCTCTCCCCTCCAGCGGACAACTTGTCGTTTCAAAATGTGGTGAGGGCCCCGACCTCGCCCCCACCCGTGAGATACAACCAACCAATAAACACAAAAATTATCCCTCCGTTAAAACGACAAGTTAGCTCACTTAAGCATTACCAAACTCAATACTACAACCTCCAAGATATTTTAGGTTGAGTTTGAGCTTGTTCGCAGCATCAGCCATCTGGTTGAATAAAGTATCATTCTCATGGAGAGCAGTGGATACTCGACTAGGGAGGAAGACATCAAACTCTCCACCTAGAGTCGCCACCACCTTCACTCCATACTTAGTCTTTGCTTTTTTCAGCGATGAGACCAAGTAGACATGATCCTTCTCCAGCTCGGAGAGCTTCTTCGTAGGCAAGAAGCCTCCAGCTGCAACCTTATTCAATGCTGCGAAATCCATCTTCTGCGAGGATGATCTTCTGCGAGGAATCTTCTGCGAGGAGAACACCTGGTGATCTTCGAGGAGTACTGTGCACTAGGTACAATGTTCACTCGTCGATCGACTGGTGAGAATGATCTCTACGGCTAGCCTCACCGCCTTATGTACAGCTCTCTCCCCACTCTATAGCTTGAGCCGCCGCCGCTGCAGTTGTAGTGGGGAGCCTCCAGCCGCCGCACTCGAGCCACCGCTGTAGCAGTTGTTGTGGTGGGGGCCCCAACCACGCCCCCACCCGTGAGGTACAACCAACTTGACTTTACCTCTCCGTTTCTTCTTCTACTACACCGAGACTATCTACTGCAGTCTCGGCCTCTTCCTTGCCGGCTCGTCCTCTCTGTTGCAAGGGCAGACCGCGGCGCCCTCTGCAAGCGCAGCCTCACACGCTCGCAGGCTGAAGTGCCCCCACGGCAACGTGTCGGTCTGGCCGACCACTATATGACGCTTGTCGTCGTGGGGGCTCAGCGCGACTTTCTCCTGCGTCTCCGTCGTCACCACGTGCTTCCTGGAGCGGATATTCTGCTGCTTGCGGATGAGGATGTCCCGGTCGAAGAGGCAGCGATGATAGTCCTGGGGCTCGATCTGAGTCTTCACGACCACTCCTTTCACGCCCTTGGCCTTCTTGATGGGCCTCTTCTCATCCACACAGACGCAGTACATCTAACTGCGTAGTCCGAGGAACTCCTTCATAACGTTTCCTCCACATTCATCCTTCATGACACCCAGGACCTTCTTGTTCCGCCGAGGCATACCGAACTGGTTGTCCTCGGCGTAGTCACTGGTGTCGAATCGGGCAATGTCCTGCTTCATCACCTCGTAGATGTCAGTGCCCCGAATCTCATAGACGAGGCTATCGGTGTCGGTGTACAGGAGTTTACACCCCTGACCGTAGCGCTCGCGCATGTACGAGTAGTGAAACTCGTACACGTTGATCTTTGAGAGATCGAGGACGGAGAGACCCACGTAGATGGGTTTTCACGATGGTTATCTCCGTCCTCTCGAGCTGCACCGCTACGAGGTTCTCGGAGATGATCGAGCTGCTGTGGAAGTTCGGTTTGGCTATCATCGCCTCTGCGCCGTACCGACCCTCCCACTTTGTAACGAGCTTAATGTCGACTCGTTTGCGCTCGTTCTCCATGGTCTTGCCGTAGACCGCATTAATGAGAAGCTTGAAGAAAAGCTTCTCAAACTCATTCTTCGCGTTCTTCCGCTTCTCAGTATTGAGGTCTACGTATGGCTTGAGCCATGGCTTCTGCTCGAAACGCAGGACCCTATGGATCTTGCTTAGGGTCAGCCCATGACTCAGAGCCTGCTTTAAGGCACGGTAGTGTATAACATACCGCTCCTTGTTGTGCAGGGTGGTTATGAGCTTCTGCTGTTTCGAGCCCGGTGCAGCGCGATGCTCGGGACATAGAGGCAGATCTCTATGGCTATCGTGGAGACTCTCGGGATACTCCAAGTCGACCTCTAGAATGTATCCGTAGAGGTCGTCGTCGTCGACTTGGGTAATCCCGAGAGCACTGACGTTCTCTACCCATTGGAACTTTCCGTAGGGTAGAGATTGCGTCATAGCCCAACCATAGAGGTTATTGACTCCTCCAGTGGGTTGTATCCCTCACTCATGTATTTGGTGTTCGCTTTCGCGTAGCGATTACTGCATTGGCTTACACCACCCCGGATCCCTCTCTCAACGAACAAGAGCATATCAATATCCGTGAGGAGTTCCAGCTCGACTCCGGTATGCTTAAGCATAGCATCCCAAGTGAGTCCGGGCGTAGTGAAGTAATGAGCGGGGTCGAGACCGTACGCTTCGAGACACGTCGAGCGGAAATTCTCGAACACGTCTGCCAACAGGAGCACGTCCGTCTTTAGATATAGATCGGAGTACTCACCGAGGCTAGCAACGTTGAAGCGCTGCCAGACATTCTGTGCGTGCGCATACTCCGCATCCTCTATATCGCTCTCAGTCAACTGACTGTAGAAGTCGGCTTGGGATGGGAGCTTCGTCTCCTTTAGCCTGTCAAAGCCGGAGACGTAGTCGTAAGGAAATACTCCCTTACGTTGGAGGAGCTCTATGTGCTCACTAGCATAACCATCCTGCTCGAACTCTCGCTTAGCGATGTCGAGATGATCGAGGTAGGAGGCTAGCTTCTCGAGGGAAGACGCCATGAAGCGGAAGGAGTCGAGGAAGCGGAAGCTAATGTCGCTTCCATCCACAAACTTGGTGAAGGAGATGTAGCGCTCCTTGTTCTCGGGAATAAGGCTAATATTTCCCTTGAAGTTGGCAGCACACGCTATCTCCTTAATAATAAAGTGGGAGTCGTATCCGGTGAGATTGTGGAAGATGACCGGGATATAATGCGAATTCTGAAAATTCAGATTACATCCCTGATGGGCAGCTCCACGGTAGCGACCAGTCAGGTGGCAATGATCGCGCACCTTTGTCTGCATCTGCACAAACTGCTTCTTGCAGATGTGACAGGAGGCAGCCTGAGCAAAGGCTTGCTCTTCGTCAGCTGTTAGTGCTAACGGTTTAGGATTGGTGTAAACCTGCTCCAGCTTGCACCGCACCGCATCGAGCTCAGCAACAAACCACTGAGCAGGGGTTTGTGCATCGTTGCTCTCTACTTGCCTGTAGCTACGATAGCCAGAGAAGCCATCGTTGAAGCTACTCGACAGGTAGTAACCAATGCTATAGGCTTGGTGTTCTTAGGAAAGCGTGCTTGTCTTGCACAGGCTTCAAGAGACACTCAAAGTCAGCGTAGATGACGTAGGGGACACGTTCACCTCGCTTTGCATTCTCAAATTTGAGAATGTTGTCCTTCTCGCTAGGAAGCTTGACCTTGCACTTGTTGACTTGAGTACAGTCAACTTCGTGTTCTGTCAGCTTATCTACAGAGTAGAAGTAGTGCAAGCATCGGTCGTAAATGTACTTTTTGTGCGCATGCTTGGATACCTGACTATAGATCAAGCGAGAGAGGCTTCTTTATCCATACATAGTGGAACTTGGGGAGAGGATGCTCCTCCTTCTCCTCCATCCTCCTCCTCTTCTACGTAATAGTCCTGGATGAGAAGCAGGTTGACATGCTTCTCCTTCTTGTTAGAGGTCACATGACACGGTGATACCTCGTAACGCTGACCTCTCTTCTTCAGAATGTAGAGATTCACCGACACACTATTCTGCTTCTCGAACTTACTGATGCTCTTGGCTTGCACTGGGAACTCGATTCCCTTGAAGCATAGCTCATCAGCAAATTCTCTATACTTGGATGCTCGATTTGCATCCTTAGCTTGAGGATGCAGTGCAGACAAGATGGCCCACTTGAAGCATTCGTTGTCTTGGTTCTGCACATTCACGCAAGCATGTTTCTTCTGAATAAAATCAGGAAGGGGGATGTATGAACTCCCGTTCATAGACTTGTACTTATTAATGTGTACGGTAACGCTCAGAATCTGCCGAAGAGTCCAGCCAGAACCTTTCTCCTGGAACTCTTCCATTGCAGTCTGCAAGGGTTGCTGCGCTTTCTCTACAAACCATTCAGAGAGGCTCGTAGTTTGAAAGATGGCGACATTTTTAGTGCTGAAGTATTTTACTTCGAAACACTCAGAGCCATTCTTGACTATAGCATACTCTGCTGCAAGTTCAAGCCGAACCTTGACAGCATCGTATTCGGTAAGCACTGTCTTGATCTTTTCTTCAAAGAGAGGTAGAGCATCGTTCAAGAATGAAACGATGTCAAGATGGCTAAGGTTGGTAATAATGCCTGATCTTGTACGAGTATCAAAAGCTGAATGAAAATCATCCCATTTAACTTTGGGTTGATCAGCTGATACCGTGGCGATATTACCCCCTCTCTTTGAATATTCAAGGAGCTTACCTCTGATGCTAAGCAAATGTGTAGAGATCGTCTGACACTTTTGCTTTTGCTCTCTAGTCAAGACTGGACTCACTGAAATCTCTTCGATACTCTCGAGAGCTTTAGAGGTTAGCATTAACCATCTCTCTAAATCCTCTACGTCAGCATCACCACTGTGAGCATAACGTAGAGATCCTAGTAGCCAATTGACTGTCAACTCAAAATACTCGATGGTGGTCATCTGCAAAAAAATCTAAAATTAGTAATTGATTAATGATTGTAATAATAAATATAATACTTACCTTGAGGAGTCCTGAAAAAGTCTTCTACTAGGATCTTCTGCGAGAAATCTTCTGCGAGGATGATCTTCTGCGAGTATATCTTCTGCGAGGATGATCTTCTGCGAGGATGATCTTCTGCGAGGATGATCTTCTGCAAGGAATCTTCTGCGAGGAGAACACCTGGTGATTTTCGAGGAGTACTGTGCACTAGGTACAATGTTCACTCGTCGATCGACTGGTGAGTATGATTTTTCAAAGACTGCTGCATCCCTTTTATACCAGCCTTGACGGCACGGGATTGGCTGCCCCACCGCTACTTGTAGGTTTGCAGGTTTGAACATGTTTAACGTTCGCTGATTGGTCTATTGCAAGTATAGTCCTGCATAGATAGTATCGCCACCTGTTGACGCTCACAGCGGCGGCTCGACTGATGCGCAGAGAGCGTCCACTGAGGTTGCGCACTAGTCCTCGGTAGGGTAAGAGTGGTAGGGTAGCGCGGCGGCTCGACTGATGCACAGAGAGCGTCCACTGAGGTTGCGCACTAGTCTTCGGTAGCGTATGAGTGGTGGGGTAACGCAGCGGCTAGACAGATGCGCAGAGAGCGTCCACTGAGGCTGCGCACTAGTCCTCGGTAGGGTATGAGTGGTGGGGTAACGCAGCAGCTTGACAGATGCGCAGAGAGCGTCCACTGAAATTGCGCGGTAGCGGTGCGGCGGCTCGAGTGGTGGGGGAAGTAGTATAAGAGAAGCATCATCGCTCTAACATGTCATTGTTGATCGAGACGGAGTACGTAGTAGACGTACAAGGATTGAAGACCAGACAATGATCTAGCGAATCCATTAACCTCACTTTACGTGTAGTTGCTATTTTTAATTCACATGTATCCCCTCCACACTTTCGGTCGACATATTTTAGACTGCACTTACCCTACTCTCGCGTCCTATGCATTATACCGACGATGTATGGTGTAGAACGCTAGGTGGCGGCATCATATACACACACTATACATCATATATATACGCATAACCTCACATACGCACACATGGACATACAACGTACACATATATGCATACACGCACATGCATAAGCATATAACCTCGAACATAGAATCGTGAGAGGAGTCTGCAGCGTAGCATTTCATCCCCACTCTTACGTGCATGTATACTTTTACGCGGAGCATTCCATCCTCACTCTTGCGTGCATGTATACTCTTATACGTGGGATTCCATCCCCACTCTCGCGCGTCTTCCGTACGCATGGTATTCGCGCGGGCTGTCACCGCTAGATGGCGAGGCGCGACACAGATGCACGCATCGACAGTGGGCTCGTGCCGGCGCTGTGTATATACCTATATATACGGCGGGCTCGTGCCGGCGCTGTGTATATACCTATATATACGGCGGGCTCGTGCCGGCACTGTATGTATATCTATATATACAGTGGGCTCGTACCGGCACTGTGTATATACCTATATATACGGTGGGCTCGTACCGGCACTGTGTATATACCTATATATACGGTGGGCTCGTACCGGCACTGTATGTATATCTATATATACAGTGGGCTCGTGCCGGCACTGTGTATATACCTATATATACGGTGGGCTCGTACCGGCACTGTGTATATACCTATATATACGGTGGGCTCGTACCGGCACTGTATGTATATCTATATATACAGTGGGCTCGTGCCGGCACTGTGTATATACCTATATATACGGTGGGCTCGTACCGGCACTGTATGTATATCTATATGTACAGTGGGCTCGTGCCGGCACTGGGTCAGAACCGCATGCGCCAGAACCGGCCTGCGCTAGAAGCCGCCTAGAGAGAGATGGGGGAGGGGGGATGCGCCAGAACCCGCCTGCGCTAGAAGCTGCCTAGAGAGAGATGGGGGAGGGAGGATGCGCCAGATCCGGCCTGCGCTAGAAGCCGCCTAGAGAGAGATGGGGGAGGGGGGATGCGCCAGAACCGGCCTGCGCTAGAAGCCGCCTAGAGAGAGATGGGGAAGGGGGCATGCGCCAGAACCGGCCTAGAGAGAGATGGGGGAGGGGGGATGCGCCAGAACCGGCCTGCGCTAGAAGCCGCCTAGAGAGAGATGGGGGAGGGGGGATGCGCCAGAACCGGCCTGCGCCAGAACCGCCATAGCTTACCTACTAATATCTAAACATGCGTTCTTTGAGTGCGCGATTTAGACGCTCTACTACGGCTGCTTCAACATCGGGATTACGAGCAACTCGAAAATTTATATCCCGTTGTTTCAAATAATTTTGGAAATCTGACCCAACAAAGTCTTTACCCCTGTCTGTCTGTACGAAAACAGGACGACGGCCATCGGTTCTTTTCAGCGCCTTATCAAAACCGGCTACGACACTTTTAACGCTTTTGTCACGTAGAGGCTCGATCCAAGCGTATGTGCTGAGAATATCTATTACCACGAGTAAATACGCAAAATTATCATTGTACGTTTTGAGCGATTGCATGTTACATAAATCCATCTTCCAGCAATCATCGACATTGCTAACCTTGTACATTAGTCTAGGGAATTTTCGTCTAACAGATCTGTGTAGAGTGTAAGCATCTTGATTGCTCAGCCACTTTTTAATGTTGTCGCCCTTCTTTTTTGCATTAACGCGAAGTAGGTTACGCATCTGCGTATCCAGCCTCGTGCTCGGTATTAAAGTATTGATTTTTGTAAACCATGTTTAAATATTAAATGACATCCACTTGTCTTTTCTTTTGTATCAGATTCTTTTGTATCAGATTTCTTTTTCTTGTTTAAACGTGCACTGTAACGTTAACGGCACTATCTCGCTTATTTGAAGGAATTTTATTCAGTACGCGCTCACTACGGGCTCTATCCGGGCGATAAGGAGGTACTATGCCAATATTTTTGTACGGCAGTAATAACAATATAAAAAAAAGGAATGATAATGTAACAATAGTCAAAGTAAAGGTTGAATAAAAACACAAAGGTTGTTATTAGTTGAAAATATGTATTGAAAAAAATAATGAAAGGGGTACTCCCATCTCTCTCTTTACAAACAAAAAAAAATATTCGGCCGGAGGCCATCACGGTCGAAGGACAAAAGAAATAAAAGAAATGTGGCGTCAGTGCCAATTTGCGTATGAAAACAAAAAATTCTGGCGTCAGTGCCTAATGTCTAAAAAAAATTCGGCAGATATACCTAGGTGTAAAGAGGAGGAGGGTTATATATGTGAAAACAAAATAATGGAGAGGAGGCGTATCGTCGGCCGAAAGCCCAGTTCAGCTGTTACTGCTTCTTTCGTCCACGGTCGGAGTAGGTCAGCTCTGTACCGTGGACGCTGAAGTTCGTGCACTCCTCCATTCTCCTTATTCCTCTTCTGCCGCAGATCGGGCATCATAACCCTGGCTCGGTGAAGTATTAGCCGATCGATTTAGCGTGCCGAAACTTGGCCAGCCGCTTCGCTTCCGCGGCTTCTTTGAATTCCGCGTTCAACTTTTCATCCGATTTCGGGGTCGGTCGTCGGAGCATTCCGGTGGACGGTTTGTTTTCATCCGATGTGCCGGCCGTACTCGCCTGAGGGGTTGTTTTGGTCCTCCGGAGATGTGCCAAATTGCTGACGCATCTCGTTGCCGATGTCAATGACCTCCTAGAGTGCCTCCATCAGCTGGTCGCGCACCTCACTGGCCTTCTTCCTGGCGGCCATTCGCAGAGCCAATTTCTCGGCGAACTGGGCGTCTTCAACCGCCTGAAGTTCGTCCAAGAGCTTCTTCTTCCGGCTCTCGATCTCGGTGCACGACAGGGTGTCCAATGTCGGACGAGTCTGGTTGGCGATTTGCCGGCCGTTTCGGCCGCTCGGCTGCTGTCGTCCGGTTCGACGGAACGTGGCGTTTCGTGGGGGTCGACCGTCGAGCCGGCTGGAGGGTCTCGTCGTGACGAAATTGCTGTGTCCATTGCTGGTTCGGCTGGCGCCAGATGGCGTCGGACGTCACTTGGAAAAGAGTCCCAGCTCACTGATCGCCTCATGATCTAATAATTCATCTGTGGGAAAAGGTAAGACAACACAATGGGTTAGTATGGGGGGAAATGGGAAACATAAATGCAAAAGAAAGTAGAAGGAAAGGCTGCCGCCTATTGTGCTCGCGTTCTCCGCGGGGAGAGGGTTATGGGTTCCGCACAAATTTTGTTTTTCGAGCCTTTCGGTCGACCTCGCTTGGCCTGGCTCTCGCCTACGGTCGCGGTTCGCGTCGGTACTATGTCTGCCGGCAGACTATCGCTAACACGTGGGTTACTATTTTTCACCGGCGCGTCTTCTTTGTCTTGCGATCGAGAATCTTCTTTGGCATCTTCTTCTTCTTCCCCAGACGTAGTTCGAGCGTCTTCTTCATCTGCAGATGAGTTGACGGCCGTTCTCTCTTGGAAGACCTTGAAATCTCCCACATCTGTTGGACTCAGTACTTTACCATCTAAGTCAACAAGTTCATAAATACTCAGGCTCACAATGCGGCTGATTTTGAAGGGCCCGATAAACGGCGGGGTGAGTTTGGCTGAGACGCCTCCTGCTGCAGACGACAACACTCTATTCTTTTTAAATACGAGTTTATCGACTGAGTATTTCACGTCTCTATGACGGGCGTTAAAGTACTTAGTCTGTCGTTGCTGCGCTGTTTTAGCGTTTTCGTTAGCTAACTCTTGCAAATCTTCTAAATCTTCCATTCTTTTCTTCCAGTCGTCGACACCTAGTTTCGCCTCTTCAGACGTTGCTGCAATTTCTTCTTTGCGTAGCAACGTCAAAGGTGGATTCGGCTGACGGCCGAAATTCAACATAGCTGGCGAGGTCTGTAGAGATTCCTGGACCGCGGTATTCATACTGAAGGTGAACTCAGCAATGTGCTCATCCAAGTTTTTGTGGTGTCCGTCAAGGTATTCACGAATCAATGTCTTGATCGTACGGTTGGCTCGCTCGACCGTATTTGGTTGAGGATGGTACGGAGGTGCGTACGTATGGTGTACGCCTCTCTCTAGGAGAAATTTATCCATCGCTTTATTGCGGAACTCAGTATCATTGTCCGAGAAAAATACTTTCGGAGTACCAAACCGTAAAAAGATTTGTTCACTCAAGTGTTTTATAATAGTTTGAGCATCCGCCTTCGGAATGGGGATGCACTCAAGCCATCGGGTAAACATGTCTTGGAATACTAGTGGGTATTCAAAGCCATGGGTCGATTTCGGCAGCGGTCCCATAACATCTCCAGCTACTGTTTCCCACGGTCGAGAGAAGTTGCGATTGTCCATGTGTCCAGCAGGTTTACACTGTTCAGGTTTACAACGTTGGCAGGTGGAGCAAGTTCGAACGTAGTTCTTTACATCTTTCTTTAACGACGGCCAATAATACAGTAAGGCTACTCGTTGTTGAGTTTTCTTACGACCAAAGTGGCCGGCTATTGGCTGGTCGTGACATTCGATCAGAGCTTGCTCTCGTTTTTCTTGCGGAAGCACTAATTTCCAGACGTTCTCATCTTCAATAACTCCGTAGACGAATGCATTCGGCAGGTACGTGAACAACTTGCTGCCGACGATTTTCCAACCTGGATTCTCGAGTGGTTTTTCAGCCACCTCTCGTCATCGCATCAAATACCAGTCATCAGCTGTCTCGTCCTCTGGATTGATACTAGCCAGAGTCGGACGATTCTGCTCGATGTTCGATAGTGTAGTCGTATTCTTGTAATTCAAGTGCCCATCTTGCCAATCTACCCGTAGGGTTACGCAAGTTACTGAGCCACTTGAGACTACTATGGTCAGTAATAACAAGGAAATGATATCCCTCTACATACGGGCGAAATTTCCGGACAGCCCAGAGTACTACGAGGCATTCGCGCTCCGTGGCCGAGTAATTTCGCTCGGCGGACCTCATCGTTCGATTGGCAAATTCTATCACTCGTTCCTTGCCGTCGATGGTCTGGGTTAAAACACTCCCAAGCCCAGTACCGGATGCGTCACAGTGTATGCAGAAAGGTAAAGAGAAATCCGGTGTAGAACAAGAGCAGATGTGATCAGTACCTTTATCTGTTCGAATGCACATCGTTGTGCTTCACCCCAGACGAAGTTCTCTTTCGCCTTGGCTTTTGTTAGATCGAAAAGCGGTCTGGCGATATCGGCGAAATTCTTCAGAAATTTGAGGTACCATACGGCCATACCCATGAATCTCCGTACCTGAGTGGCATTCTTTGGTACAGGATAATCGACGATCGGGGCGATCTTTTCGGGGTCCGGACGAAATCCGTCTTTGTTAACCAGTACCCCTAAATACTTCGCCTCACTCTGACAGAAATGACTCTTCTTGCGATTAATCGTCAGATTAGCTTTCACGAGCTTGGTGAGCACGACTTCTAAGAATTTCAAATGATCGTCGAACGTTTCCGTACAGACGATGATATCGTCTAGATAACTATAACAATTGGGCTCCAAATCTGGAGTAATCAGAGAGTCAATCATCTTCTGGAAACAGGCTGGAGCTCCTGCCAATCCAAACGGAAGACGTTTCCATTGATACAGATCCATACCAGGAACGGTGAAGGCCGTGTACGGTCGACTTTCTTTCTTGATTTTTATCTGATAGTAAGCGTTGCTGAGGTCAATCGTAGAGATCGTAGACTTCTGGCAGCTATAACAGACGTGCTCTTTCTTCGTCTCACTCTTGGTATCACTGCTGTCGCTCGGCTTCTTATCAACAGTCGTTTTCGGCTGATCAGCTTTGTTTCCCTCGGAGCTTTTCATTCCTTCAGGTTTTGGAGACTTCTTCCGCTTCTTCTTTGACTTTTTAGAGTCGGAGTCTAATAGCTTCAAGTCCAACTTACTTACGACATCGGTGAACCATGGAGGTGATTCAGTTGGTCCGGAGGAGCTGATCACAACGATTTTTGGCTGGTTCTTGCCTTTTACCTTCTCAGACGTTGCTTGGTCTGCGACCGGGGTAACGGGTAGGCCAGGGTTCGTAGCAGTTCGTCGTTCGGCCGCGAGGGCTTCATGCCGGAACTCATCTAAGGTATTCACCTCGCTTCTCCCGAAGATAAAACGTAATGTTGGAGCCATATTGGAATATAAGATATCGAGCTTCTGATCTAATGGCGTGTTAGCTCGCATACGATCGAAAAGTGTGACCATGCTGACGTAGTAGTCACTTACGCTCTCGTTAGGGCCTTGCGTTCTCTTGCATGCTTGTAGCAATAAGCTCGATCGCACTTCGTCAGGCATGCCGTAGGTGAGCCTGGCGTCTTTACAAAAATCTGCCCAGGTTGTCCATTTTGGCCGTTTCACGCGAGCCCATTTCAAAGCTCCGCCGGACAATAGCTGCGAGAGACCGTCTAGCACTTCTTCATCTAACAGACGTGGACAGGCCAGTCTGAGCGCATCTTCAACGTCTTTCATAAACTCTTCAATACCTTCGTTTGGGTTGCCGGCGAACTTCGCCTTCCACCTCCGAACTTTATCTCCGATGTCCATTACCTTCTCCGGAATCAGACGACTTGAGTACATCGGCTGACCCCCTATTGTCCTGGCAGGGGTTGAATGCCCCTGGAGTAGGCTGAGCAATTGCTGATTACTATTGAGTAGTTTGTGGAGGCTCTGCAAAAGGCTGGGCCGCCGCATTTGACAGTGATGTGTTTTGCCTGTTTCCGCTTGACGTCGGGATCGTCGTTGCGTCAATCGGACGAAATAATTTGGATAGTTGTGCGCCGGCGTAGATGATCGTTGGAACGGCGTTGACTGAGCCCATTGTGGTAATAACGATTCGCACAAGTTTTGTCCGGGCACGGTATCTGGCGCAAAATAGCGTTTCGAATATGTGTCCCTGAAATTCACGTGACTAACTTCTCTAGTCGCGTAATTTCTCTAATCAGCGTTTGGATGAAATCGCCAGCTTGATTAATCGTCAGTTCGTGCGACCGTACAGTCGCTTGGAGTCCTTGTTTTTCTTCTAAGGTCTTTTTAAGCGTCTGCTCGTGTATCTCTAGGGCTGTTTTCAACGTTCTTTCTTGCATTTTCAGCCTTTCTTCATACCGAATAATATCGTCCGCAATTGGTGTCGGCACCGCGTATATACGGCCATTAGAAGATTTGACGGGTTTCTGAAGTTGTTTTACTCGATTTTTATCTAAACTTCTATTTCCTTCTAACTCTCTTTGCTCAGAGTATTGTGAGCTGTGATCGTCCGAATCTTCATCTAACACCGCTGTACATGGCGTGAAATCGTACGACTGTCCGAGTGCTGTTTTATTATTAATTGTCGCGTTATAACTTCGGTATAGCTTGTCGATGGTATATCTACTGGGTCATTTCTAATATCTAAAATGTGTGCCATTACTGAGTTGTCGTTGCGTCGTAAAAATCCGCTGAGTTCCGCGGGTATTGATTGTGTGATAAATTCATCGCGTTTTAACGCACGAAATTTTTGCGAAGTACGTTCGTCTACCGGGACTAACGAGGATTCGAAATCTTCCGCGGTAAATTCGCCCAAGAGACATTTAAACAGACGTATTTTGTTATCGTCGACAATCCCGCTGTCTTTCAAACCGATTTTTGACAATGCAGTTGATAAATCTGCTTCGGTTAATTTTTCGACGCATGCAACCACCCGGTTGGTAATCATTTGGCCGGCTGTCGATGACCCGATAGCGACATTTCTATGACCGAAGTATTACTCATCAACCTGAGAAATCAATTTAAATGTATAAAACGAATCCAAAGAAATTATCGGACGTATAAAACAAAATTATTTTGTACAGTACGTACAACTCGATTTTAGAAAATTGCTGAAGCGTACAAAAAAAATCTATCTAATTTTAACAGTCAAAACAACGTAATTTACACCACGACAAGAAAAGAAACAACATGTTATTTGTGATTCGAATTCATACGCACGAAAGAATATCGAATAATGTACTCGTAGTAAGTGCAACAATAATAAAATTTCGAATTACGAAAAAAAAATTTTACAAATAGCATAAATAATACAAATTGTTTAATATTGTCGAATCATTAAATAATGTTTCGCATAATCTTATATACTATAATACGCAATTAAATATACGGCTATAGTATTTTGAGAGAGTCAGTCGGTAAATACTAAGAAAATGCGTACGAAAGTAAAGCTGTGAGACTCACACCGCAGTACTGGGCGTGCGTTTGTTGTGCTTACTGTCTCTCTCAAATTACAGGCGAAGATCCCTATACGATATAGTGCGATACTATATAGTCGAGCTATGGCTCGGCGCGCGCGACGTTAACATACGTATAGTGCGCAGCAGTGTCTCTACCGCACGGCCAATCGGTCTTTGCTTGCCTATAGACGGGCTACCTGAAACGCGTTGAGCGAAAATCGTTATTCGAATACGATTATTCAAATATTTATTAGCCACATAAATGTTAGGGCGCCATTTGTAACGGCTCGATTGCCGTTCTCGAAGCAACCGGTCGCGTACAACCGTGGCTGGTACAGCCACGTTTATTATTTCTCGTTGCAGTCTCCTCGTGGTCAACACGGTTCGGCCGGCTCGTTGTATCCGTGCGTATGTACGGGACGAAGGCGGCAGGGGACGGGGTTACTAATAAGTGAATACGCGTGAATGTACGAGAACTAGGAAAATATATTATAATAGGAAATATGTACAGAGCTCGTCCGAACGAGCGTGTATGCTCCACCGCACACTACGCGAGAGAGAGAGTGAGAGATAGATAGATAGAGAGAGAGAGAGAGAGAGAGAGAGAGAGAGAGAGAGAGAGAGAGAGAGAGAGAGAGATGGGGCTCGATCGCCCGAATACCGAGAGTGAGAGAGAGTTGACACTTACAATCGCACGTCGGTGCCGGGGGTCGCTATTTGCTCTGGCTCGCTGTAGTCGTCCAGGCTCGCAATCGGGTCGTCGCGGATAGCATGGCTCCGGTGGCAGGCGGACGGAAGGAAGCGTCTCTTGGCGTCGCACGTCGTTCGAACGGGGCACTAGGAAAAGCATGGGCGCGCGGTTGTGTGTACCGATTGGGCGCCACCGCAATACTAAAGGCTAATACGCGCGCGATACGGAAGGACGCTCCGGTCCTTGACCTAGCGTTGTCATATTTTGGCAGCGCGTGAGAGATGGAACGTCAACATCGCCTTCTAATGAACGCGCGCTCTCTCTCTTAATATCGGCCTACTATAAGGCGCTCTCTCTGTCTCTCTCGTGTACTAGTGTCCGCTGGTGGTAGCTAGAACATAAATAATATCAGTACATGGTATATTGCGTACGCCCGGAGAGGCGATAACGTGCATGTACTATGCAACCGTTATAATATATCTTAATTTTGTATGCTGGGGTAGGGGGGGGGGGTGCTGTTCGAGACTACAGAGTTGGCACCGAACAGTGACGTCACAACGACGCTCTCCCCACATATTAGTATTACTATATGGAGCGGCGGCCATTTTAACAGTGGTGCCACAAGTCCCCCTGCAAGGCGCGTTCATTCAAATAATTAACAGAACTTGAGAAAATTGCCATTCAAAATTAACTGCACGCATTTCAGGAAAATATTTACAAAAACAAATAATTTATTTAAAACCATTAAAACGCGAACACTCTTCATCCATGCACGGATTCTTTTTTTGAAAATAAGACAAATCACTGCAGCTTTGCATGTGGTACTAATAATTTAAACTCACGACTCAATTTTAAATGCAACGAATCTAAACAAACAAACAATTAACCGGAATATAAATTAGAATCATTCACCAACTAAATTTATTTTAGGCAACAATGGTCGTACCTCAATAAAAATGGATTAAATATAAAAAACACCGGAAAACAAAATTCACTTCAACGTACTAGCACGCCTAAATATTTTTAATGAATGCCAAAGCCCAAAAACAATCAGCCACTTTCATTTCACTAAAAAGCGCAGTTTGCAATAACGCTGCCTGTTTAATATAATTGGTCATTAACACAAACTTGAAGTAAATAATCCATATTTAATCAGAACACTCATCAAATCATTGCATTATTAGTAAAGTCAAACAACATAATACAGTAAACAAAACAAAATAATTACTCGAGTTTTGATACACAAAAGTACGAATTTTTTTTTACACCATACGAGTCTCTGTTTTGCACAAACTAAATTCAATCAACTAAAATTGACAATAATCTGAAAAACTTTAATCATTCCCGCGGATTTCAAACTATTTTGCACTATATCATTGTTTAAATTAGCGATATTTCTTTTTAAATTGACGCGTCACTGTAAATTTATTATAAACCCTTTGAATTTCACAAGTACACGTGCTCTGAAAATTAAACATACCACAACGAGATAAACTTGTGGACTCAAAACACAGATTACTTATAGGTTGTTGACATTAAAAGAAAAGCTGCACCATCACTTCTTATAACCTCATTTAAATAGAATAAGGTCGAGAAGCACCAATACTATTCAATCCATTAATATCACTGTTATCAATTTTATTATATTAATAGAGTCACTAGCAGTAATCGCCAAAACACAAACTCAATAACCGTCAATTAAATACAAATTCACTCGCACTTAAATTAAATAATTGAATTTATTATTTCACTTGTCAAAAGGTAAACATTCAACATAAATCAAAACAAACGTGAATAATAGCAATCACTACACTAAAACACTATATCGACACAAGAAATCGCCAGAGCAACAATTCACAATAAAATTTGAAATCACTACGCTCATTGCAAATCATTTATTTCAAATTGAATCAATTGTGTATCGAATAGTTGAGAGTACACAACAATCGACACGATAAGCAACGCACAATTATCTCGACTAGTAGATGCAAATAAGACGTTCAAAGACTGAAATATATACCTGTAATAAAAACAAACAAATATTTTACCACAAAGCAATAGTACTTTAAGTAAAATTTCACAATTTTAATTAAAAATAAAAAGTACTCATCTGATAGACTACAGCTGAGACGACTCCAACTTCATATACAGATTACTATTTGCACAGCTAATTTTTGCACACAAAATCACCACACAAGCATACGTGACGTTACCATACACTCGGAACGGACTACACATAACACACGCGCGAGGTTACACATGGTAACATAGGACTGCACCATATATGTATACTAAAGCCATCGCAGCGCCGCGGTCGATACTACGATCGATACTCGAACTCGAGCATCGACATTAAGGTGTTTATACAATAGCACAACCGTGCGACACAATTAATCAATTGACGCATTGCGTGCAATAGCTCTAAGTTAAAGTAAATAAATTTAGTTATGCTTTTCAAAACACTTTACACATTTTCAACATTCTAGTGATTTCAACTATAATTAATCACATAAATTTCCTTTTGCAAAGCAAATTATATAACAAAATAAACAACAAAACAACAAATTCCCGGTTTTAAAAAATCAGAACACAAGCGGCACTAACGCAATAAACACTAATTAACCACAACAGCAATTAATTAATAATATTTCAATAATAATAAATAATTTTTTTTGGAAACATCGAAAAACAAATTTTTTTTAGCAAAAATAAACCAAATTTTTCTTTAACACAAAAACAACCCTGAAATTCTTCACAAATAAATAACAATTATTTTAGCTACAATTAAACAATAGTAAAAAAATAAAAACTGACCATTGATAAATTATTTTTCCTTTTCGTGTTCTTTTGGCCAACGGAAGCAAACGGTAAAACACCAATCTACTTTAACGACTTTAAGATAAATTTTTTTTTCCCAATAACAAAGATTAAATTCACATCAACCATTTTCAATTTTTTCGAAAATTTTTTTTACTTTTAGCCAGTTTGCATTAATGTAAGTCTAATAGACATAAATAAACAAATTGACAAGGCCAGTCAATATTTTTTTTCTTTTCATTCTTTGCTCAGAACAAATATTTTTTTTTTTTAATTATCACGCAACAAAAAATTTTGTTTCATTTTCTCCCTCACATTTAGAATTTTTTTTTCTCTCTAACCCTCGCATAAAAGCGAATAACATTTCACACCACCCTAGGTGAATGATTAACCTTCACTCAACATTATCAACAATTTACAAACAATATTTAGCATTTATCAAATAAAACAGAATCAACCATTGAAATATTTTTTTCTCTTTTTCAATTCTTTCTGAGTCAATAATTTAATTCTTGCGCAATTGTCCTACAGCATACTAGTATTAAATAATTAATAGCAACAAAAAATCTTATCACAACAACAAAATTCTAGTTATAAGAAATAAAATAAACTAACATAAAACAAATTTCAAAAATATTGAAAGCCTTGAATAGGCACAGACAATTAGTCTGACGCGAAACATTTATAGTGTCGATTAAAATTACTAACAATAGATATTAAGACTGCGAATACCCTTTTGCAAAAATCAACTACACATACATTCACATTTACCGAAGCCGAATTTTTTTTATTTTCTTAACCACAACTTTGCAAATTCAGCAATTAACAATAACTCGAATCATCCTTTTGAAATACAATTTAACATCAAACCCTGATTAGTGGTTCATAATCCTCTCGTTTAATAAATTAAAATCTTCGATTTCAACTTTTCTTCGCAAATCGTTTCAAATCGCATCGTTGCAGATTTTCAATCGAATTCATATCGTGTTTTTAATTATTCCATTCGACAATTCTCTTTAATTTTAAGCGCGGTTAGCAAACAACATTTTTAACCAGTAATCAGACTATTTGATTAAAATCTACACAAGAGAACAACATCCAACAAAGAAGATAAGTCAACAAAATTCAACAAAGAAGACATTCAACATTACAGGCTCACATTCAGCGAACGATACAACAAATGCTTCGGCACAATTAATAATATCAATGGCTGAAAGTTTCACATTGATGAATTGCATCAATGGTATACCAATATTTGATGGCAAATATCACACGCTCAGAACTTACATACAAGATTTACGCAACGCTCATGAACTAATGCCACAAACCTTGCGATCACAATTCATGAGAAATGCATTACAGAAATTAACTGTAGCTGCAAGAAAGAGCATAAACAAAAAGAAAATAGAAAATATAGATGTCTTAATAAAACATCTCAAACAACGATTTGGTCTTGGAATAGACTACAAATACTTTAGCCACAAACTAAAGGATTTGAGAATGAGGTAAAAAGATAACGTCGGCGATTTCTACGATGAAATTTGTGTACTATTGAGCAGTGCCCGCAATGCGTTAAAAGAAGAAAAAGGAGAAGACAACATAGCTCTACTCATATCACCATTGGAGGATGAAGCAGTGGACATAATTATAAAAGGTTTACCACCAGCATTGTCAGTAGCAGTGGACGCCACAAAGCCAAAAACCATAAAAGAGGCATATGAAGAAGCAGTCCGTCTCGAAGTAAGAATGGAAGCTAACATCATACCTGACACAAGGCCTTACAGTGGCAGAAGAAACAATTACTGTGGCAGTTCTCAACAAAATAATGATTACCAACGCAATCAATACAACAATTATTATCCACCAAGAAACTCCGGATATATCGGATACATTGAAAATAAACCACCAAAAAGTCAAACACCAGATCAGCAACGACAACAAATCAACTATCAACAAAATCACAACAAAATTATCAAAGAAATCAACAGCAAAATTATCGACATCCACAATACAACAATCGAAGTCAACAAGGTTATTACAGAAATAATCAGAATTATAGTGGAAATTATCCAAGAAACTATCAAAACAATCAAAATTCAAACTGGAGAAATGAAAATAACCCGAATTGATCAACCCGCAAAATGGTCAGTTCAGAAATTATCATAATAATAGACCGGACCAAAGAGAAAATTGGAGGTCAGAGCCAAACAATCAAAACCGAGGTAAAAATAATTTAAACTACCATGGGGCTCGTTACGATCCCCATGTAGCGAGCCAAAACCAGCATCAACAACACCAGAGAAATCAACAAGGATATCAGCAGAACTACCGCAACAATCAGTGGAGACAGAATTATCAGAATCCGAATCAACAACAGAATCGTCAACAGAACAACGACCAACAGCAATATCAACAACAAATGCAGCAAATGAACCACAACAAACAACAAGCGCAACAGCAACAGCAGCAACAGCCAGCAGCGATAATGAAGATTCAAGTAGAAAGTCCATTCCAAGAGTGTGCTCAGCCAACTGTAAAGATCCTCAAAAATATGACTGAGAGAATGATGAACCAACAATAGTCAGAATAAGAATTCCAGAAGGTACCATCAAACTATGGCTCGAATTTATGATTGACAATGGAGCCACAGTCAACATAATAAAACTCAACGTGCTACATGACGATCTTCCATTCAACACTAAAGATAACATAGAACTAGGTGGCATCACTATACAAACAGTGTCAACGTAAGGATCAGTATATTTGCTGATCAGAAATACACCAGTAAAATTCCAAATTGTACACGATAATTTTCCTATACAAGCAGACGGAATGTTAGGTAGAAATTACCTCAAAAAAGAAGAAGCAGTAATTTCATACTACAAAAATGCATTGATGGTAAACAGTGATGTCATGCACCCAATACCATTCAAAGGGCATGAAGAAGAACATTTACCGAAAAATCAAAAGAAAAGAAAAAATCAACAGTTTATTAAAAATAGAAGAAACAAGAAACATAACAACAAAAATAATTGAAGACGAACCAACACCAAATATCTCTGCAGTGAAATGCACAATACCGGCAAGAACTCGACAAGTTATGCAAATAAATCTAATCAAAACAGATTTAAAAGAAGGATACATTTCTCGTATCGACACTGGTAACAGTGATGTATTCATGGGTGAAGGAATATACATCAATGACAACAATACATGCAAAATTTTGGCAGTAAATACAAGCCAAGAAAACGTCACCATTGAAGTGAATACAAAAGAATTAATACCGTTTCACACAGAGCCGAATTTTTTAGAAGAAACTGACAGCGAATATGACGATGAAGCAATTTCGAGTATCCCAGAAAGAATGGATAAAGTCAAAGCAGCCATCAGAAGAGATCATCTCAACATTGAAGAAAAAGACATATTTAGACAGATATCTGTTACCCGGAGATAAACTACCGTGCACAGATATGATAGAGTATAATATATATCTAGAGGACAACGTGCCTATTAATACAAAACAATATAGACATCCACCCAAACACAAAGAAATTGTGAGGGAAAGTGTGCAAAAGAAATTGAAAGGTAGAATAATAACTGACTCAAATTCGCCATACAATTCACCCATCTGGATTATACCAAAAAGGCCAGACAGTCAAGGTAATCCAAGATGGAGAATGGTGATAGATTTTAGAGAATTAAATCAAAGACAATTGGAGATGCTTACCCACTGCTAAACATAACAGACATAATGGATCAGTTAGGAGGAGCAGTCTATTTTTCTGTTTTTGATCTTGCGTCAGGGTTCCGACAAATAATCATGGCACCCGAAGATTGTTATAAAACAGCTTTTACCGCAATAAATGGTCACTATGAATACAAAAGAATGCAAGAAGGTTTAAAAAACGCTACGGTCACATTTCAGCGCTTAATGGAAAAAATCCTGCGCGGCTTGCAAAATATGGAAATGTTAGTATATTTAGATGACATCATCGTCTACAGCAAAGATCTCAAACAACATGAACAACGGATACGAAATCTCATGGAGAGATTAAGACAAGCTAAACTAGTTCTGCAACCTGACAAAATTGAATTTTTCAGAAAAGAAGTTGCATTTTTGGAACACATAATCAGTGCACGAGGTATTGAACCGAACCCAAAGAAAGTCGAAGCAATAGCAAAACTACCACGACCTAAATGCAGAACAAACATTCCAGAAGTTCTAGGAATGTTTGGATATTACCGAAAATATATACAAAAATTTCCGGAAAAGGCAAAACCATTAACTGCCTTACTACAGAATAACAAAAAGTTCAAATGGACACAAGAGTGTGAAAACGCTTTCAACGAATCAAAACCATGTCTCATGAGTGAACCAATTTTGCAAATCCCAAATTTCGACAAGGAATTCATATTAACAACGGATGCGTCAGATTACGCAATTGGCGTGGTTTTAAGTCAAGAAACAGATGGTTTTGAACACCCTGTTCAATTCCCATCGAGACTGCTGAGTAAAGTTGAAAAAAATTACAGTACAACTGAAAAAGAGTGTCTAGCAGTATTGTACGCTCTACACCAATTTCGACCATATTTACTATGCAGAAAATTCATTCTAGTGAGTGATCATGAACCACTGAATTGGATGCGCAGTAGAAAAGACCCAGGCCAAAGACTAATGAGATGGATGTTCCGTTTTACAGGTTATGAATATACCTTGAAGTACAAACCTGGAAAACTGAACAAAAACGCGGACGCATTATCTCGTAATCCACCAACACTTACAGAAGAAGAAATAAATAAAAACCTCTCAAAATTAAAAGTAATGATTATAGTTGAACAAAGGCCAAGTATATCAAAAGAAAAAAATCCTACTCCAAGACGAAGAACACAAACCTTGGGAAACGCAGATGCACCCAAAGGTAGAGGAAGACCAGTCGGAGCGAAAACAAATAAAGAAGCTCCGCAACTGGACCACAGTGTAATTGCTCAAAGAACGAGAGCAAAGGCACCTCAAGTTGAAAGCAAAATACGACAATATATTAAACAAGGAGCATATCCAAAAACAAAACGATTGAAATTAACCAGCAACTGCCAAGAAGCTTCAATGTCAAAAGCATATAGTGACGATACCACCAATAGTGACACAGATACCAATACTTCTACAAAGACGAACATGTCAAACACCTCATGGATGTCTTCGACAGCAGTAGATGGTAGTTCAAGTGACAACCCGCCGCTAGAAGATCCAAGACACAGTGCATTGAGAATAGACGAATCAGAAATACATCAATCAGCAGACAACGATGAAGAAAATGAACTAGCATCTGGAGACAGTGCTGACAAAAGGATCAACAACATAGAAATGGCAGTAACAGCTCAAAGCGATACAGACACAAACAAATCGTCTCACGAAAGATCACTAGCAAATGCATCAATTGTAACAACGCTATGAAGACAAGATGTTGAAGAAGCAAGCAGAAAATTAGAAGAAAGCATAGCCAGATTCGAACTGAATCACCCACAAGAGGAAGTACCTCCCAAAGAATATGACATAGCCGTCACACATTTCTCTGATGGTGAAGAACAAACAGAAGAAATAAGATTCTGCATGGATGAATTGAATGCCCACTATGGCACCAAACACATGGATGAGGCATTAGAAGAAGGACTACAAAAACTAATAGAAAAATCACAAAAAGAATTACTAAACAGATATGAAAATGCCAGAGATTCACAACCCGAATCTGAAACTTCATCTGAAGAACATGTCATCTATCCCACAAAAGGAAGAATCTCGGAAACAACAAAAATCACAAACAAATCACCAAAGGCAAAAATCACACCACATCCAAATAAAAATGTGACACCAAAAACAACAGACGTCAGTGTCCTAGAAGAACAAAGACACGACATAACTTATGATATTCAATATTCTCAACCACCGGAGCTAACAATTCCATGGTTAATAGCAATGCCTCAAAATTTAGAACCAATCAACAAAAGATATGGCTCGACAAAAGTACAAACAATAAATTCAAGTGACCAATCTAGTGCATTTCCTATCAAAAGATTGCGAAAGCACCACGTTCATAACAAAATTACTCACTGACATAGGAGCAATAGAATTAGCAAATATAAAAAACAAAAAGCCGCAAACAGGTCAAGTATTTGTAACCGCATTCAAGAAGCACAAGATTTATTCAGTGATAGTCAAAGACAAATATTACAACAAAATCAACATTGAAGAACTAGAAAATTCTTTAAGAAACCTCAAGTCAGTATTATCAACAAATGAAGCAACAAGTTTCAGAATATCTCGAAGAGGATATTTAACAGATGAACTAGAACCCGGTTTAATTACCGAAATTCTAGCCAAAACATTCAACAATTCTCCAATAAAGGTAACAATCTTCTACGGAAAAGTAGAACTACCTTAGGAGAAAGACAGAAAGCAAATCATAACAAATATACATGACAGACATAAATCAAACTTACAGGGAAATACGAGAACGATACTATTGGCCAAACATGCGTAATGACACTCAAAACTACATAAGGAAATGTGAAAGTTGCCAAGAAAAGAAAATCGAAAGGTTCAAAACAAGAGAACCAATAATAATCACAGACACGCCAATAGAAATTTTTGACAAAGTCTCAATCGACACAGTCGGCAAATTAAGACAAACGCCATGAGGAAATTGTCACTTGCTAACCATACAATGCAACTTAACAATCCTCTCAGATAGAGAAACAAGCTTCCTATCCAGTATCATGGATACAATGTTACAAATTTCCAAAATAAACAGATTAACAACATCTGATTACAGACCACAAACAAATGGGTCGTTAGAAAGAAGTCATGCTCCATTAGTAGAGTTCATAAGGATATATTCAGGAAAATACGATGACTGGGACAAATTAGCACCATTTGCCACCTTCACGTACAACACGAGTGTTCATGCAGCAACCAATTTTACACCATTCGAATTGGTATATGGTAGAACAGCCGGTTTTCCGACCAAAATACCATCACACGAAAAACTGCGCACATATAACGTGTACATCAGAGACCTAATACTCTGGCAAGATGAAATGAAAATATTAGCAGGTGAAAGACAAATATATAATAAAATGAAATCAAAAGAAAGATATGATCGGAAGATATGGAAATTCAAAGGCAAAATAGGCGACTATGCACGTCTAATAAATGAACCAAGAACAAGCAAATTCGATGCTTACAGAAATAAACCACTAAAAATCATCGAATTTGTTGGTAGAAAAAATGTCATACTGGAATATCCCAATGACAAAAGAATCAGAAAACATATTGACAAACTCAAAGACGTATACACAAAAACAACAGAATCAGAATCAGAAAATAATTCTGACGAGTTCTTCATTTGTGTTATAGATGAATCAACGCACAATGCTATTCACCGCGCTCATCGTCAACCTACCAAGTTTCCACACAGAACAACTATACACACAAGAATCTTTATCGCCAAAACCGGGAATTTATTATGAAAAATCGGGCACAATCAAAATAATCAGAGCAGATTGGAAAGTCAACATTGTCATAGATGTTGATCAATTCCTAAACATACACAACCCATTGCGATCACGCATTGAAGTATACAACAAATGCATCACCATAATTGAAGAATATAAATGTAAAAATGCCCTGGACACCGACCTGTTAGAAATAAAACTATACTCCCTAACATAATTAAGAGCAACTATAAATGAAACTACCAATACTGGGATACGTTACGTACCCAAACTCGAAACTCCCTCCAAACATCAGAACGAAAAGAATAGTATCCCTAGGTTTCATACGATCCATTTCCAAATCACTCTTCAGTTTAGCCACAGAAGACGACATCCAAAACGTTAATCAAAATGTTGACCAATTGTTCACTCATCAAAAACAGATTATACATCTAATAAAAAAAAATACACACATAGTTGCGACAAAATTTGATGAGTTATTCAAAACCACAAAATACCATCAACTCATTCTAGAAAGCTTTGAAAAAACGCTAACAAAAGTGGTAACAAATGGTTTAAAGGAAAGCTAACAGATGAAATACCTGCTAGAAATCATGCTCCATGTAAAAAGATTAGAAATGACCCTTGACCACATGATAAAGAGTCATGAAAAATTATTAGAAATACTAAGAAAAACAAAAAATGGAAAAGTTCATCATACTCACACATGACATTCTGCAACAAATATACTCAGATGTCAAATGAGTAAGTAAAGACATGGATTTACCAATCCCATCTGAACACATGAGGCCAGAAAAAGTAATAAAAATCTCAAAAATTGATGCACTACATCAAAATGGAAAAACAATAGTCACTCTACACCTACCAATCGTAGACCAAATTGAATTTCAATTATATAAAATGCACCCCATAGTAATACCACAATGGCACAACAATGTAAGTTTAGGAACGGCACACGTAAAGCCATCACACACACACACATCGCCACGACAATCGACTAAACAAAACATATAAAATTCAATGAAAACAGATTAAGCAAATGTATCACAACTCATTATGCACAAATCTGCCCAATACTGGGTCTGCAACAAAACACACCCGAGTTGACGGACTGCGAAATAACATTATTATTAAATCCCACCATTGACACCATCAGAGACTGCGACATTAGAATCAACCCGCCGACCCAAATACAATGGAATTATTTAGAACAAGACAAATCATGGTTATACTTCACCATTTACGACACTTCACTAACCTTCATATGTCAAAACACACTCGAATACAAAATAATTATAAGGGATGCAGGGATTTTAAGAATTTCACCAAAATGCATTGCGAAAACCGCAACCACGGTTTTAACAGGGGAAAGTACGACCCAAACAAATTTCACATACATTTATGCACCCAACATTGACCTCAAAATAACAGAATTTCACCCTCTGTTATCGCAAGAAATTATAAACCCAAATACAATATTCAAAATGAAAGAAATAAGCGACAAAATAAGTAGAACAAATAATGAAATACTCCTAAATGAAATTTTGAATGAATTAAACCAAATTAGCGAACATAAGCGAAAATATTTTGAAACAAACACCCTACTATGTGGAGGATTAACCTCACAAATAATAATAATTATTATTACCATTATAATCATAAAGTCGAAAATTCTAAAGAACTTGACCCCATTTACACGAAAACACAAAAGTAAGACACAAATACACAACACGGACAACATAAAGACAATAGAACTACAATCAATACAAATAGGAGAAGGTGCAACACCAAAGCACATGACAAGACGTGACGCACAGAAGACACAAACAAAATTAACTCTACCAATTCAAGAGGCTGAAACACCCTAACAGCGACTTTCATTTCTAGAAAGAAGAAAACATTGACATGACAACGAAACAACGGAAATCTATTACCATCTTTTGCGACAACGAAATACCAATGTACGCAATAATTAGAGAGTTCGAATCCATCGCAACTCCACATACGATTTATTACGAACAACACAAGTATGAACCAGGAACAAAAAAATCACGATGACCTTCCACACTGAACGAGATGCAACCAAGGCCTACGAAAGACGAGCAACTCTAATCAAGCAAATCGATTCAAAAAACAAAAGGAACAACAAACAGCAAAGAAGAGAAATATATCAAAAGAAGAAGAACCAATGGACGTACAACACAAATAAGTATGCTCAGTGAAATCAGAAATAAACATTGTCAAGAAACCACTAATACCAATTGACAATTTCGACTATTCTGCACACTACCATGGGAATACTCAGAAAATGTAAAAGACGAGATATTCTTCAGAGCATTCGCGAAATATGGACGATTAGTATACCATCAAACCATCAAGGACAAAAAAGGAAAATTAGCCTATGGATACGTGCAATACTTCAAAGAAGAAGTCGCCAAAAAAGCAAAAAAAGAATGTGACCCAACACACAACGCAGTATATTCAGTGCCAAGAAAACCATCAAAATGTAACAAAGAAAAGTACACCAAAAAACATAACAAATGTAACAATTACATAGACATAGACATCTACCAATTGCACGAGACACATGCACAAAACAAATGGGATAGAAAGAGAAACTACAAAAATTAAGAATACCAATTGCTACACAACAAACTGAAACCAAAACCAATCCAATAGAAAATAACTTTTCGGAAACAATGGAGAATAACGTCATCACAATAATGGACACCACTACAGAAGAAATAACAACAGATCAAGAAAACGCGTTACTTGACGAGATAAACTATCTAAACATGGACTTACTGAACATTTAGATGAGCAGACCCTATTGAAACTCAGTAACACCAACACAATATCTATATACATGTGCCGACCCAAAACCCAAAATATGTTGTAATTAACACAAACACACACAGTATTAACACTAAATTTAGCACACATACGTTCTGTTACAGCAAAGTAAACCTAACAATGGACAGCATTAGCCTGGAAATCGACATACCAATTCGCTATTTCTAAACCAATTACCCGAGAGAACCCCTCAGCATCTCAATCAAGCATGGTTCATACAAAATTGAAGACCTAAACATTCACATAAAAAATGATATACCATCATTTATGCGTTTTCAAGCATCACCCATGCATTACGTACCGTGGCAATACAGAAGACCATTATACACAGTAGGAAAGAAACATCATCTTTCAAGAGACAAACCAAAAAGTTTCTCTAGCAAACAATCAAGTGAGTCAGAGGAACCAGATAACGAAAACATCATGGCCACCGTACATGATGTCAAAAAGATTTTCTTCTCCGTAAACGACGAAGAAACCGGTGAAAAGTTAATACAATACCTAAAAAGAACCGCATACATGGTTTACCACCACCTATCATGGGAAGGGGACATGAAAGTTCCAGACAAGTATACAGTGGAAACCATTTCCCAACAAGGAGAAGACATCGAAAAAATTCTAAAAATAGTATGTAAAAAATTCAAATACGCAAAACATCAATGGCAAACGGACTTCGAGAAAAACAACCACAAATCTAACCAAGAAGACGAAAAAGATGAAGAACACGAAAGAGACACAGAAAACGAAATAGACCAAGAAAATGAAGAAGAAGAAGAACAAAAAGAAGATAAAGAAATAGAAGAAGCTGAAAAGCTAAAAGAAAAATCAAGCGAAGAAATTCCACAAGAACCACAAGAAAACTTTTAACCATGCAGACCCATAGCTAAACTAACCCACTATGCATGAAGCAAGAATTTCGATAATAAGTTTAAACACACACAACGACCCACATAAAACACCCTATGTTTTTCTTTGTTACAGATTGCGCAACACACCCGACAACTCAACGTATTGTACGTAGAGACAGCAGTAGAAGACCCTCTAGCGTTCAAAATAACGTACAAACCTCCGACCTACGTAAATAAAGTACTAGAGTATGTAAAAACTTTCGGCGAAATCCACAAAATACATGAGATCGTGGTGAAAAAAAATGACCAGCATGTAGGGAAGCTAACAGCTTGCTACAAGAAAGTCATGTCAGTCAAAATGATTGTTCTGGACAACTGTGCCGAGACCGCATCGGTAATGACTGAAAGGGCCGATATCTCGCTCGAAGAAGTCGATGAATAACTAGACGAGACAACACAAGGACAAACAAACGAGGAAGACAGTGACACTACTTCACTGGCAGACTCGCACAGGTCAAATGCCAGTACGACCATAGGTCAAATGGCAGCGGACAGGACACTACAAGACCCCGAACAAAACGAACAAGACGGTTTAGGAGCAGTAGGCCCTGTGACCATCGAGGTACTCAACCTTTCGGTCTGGGACGAAGACGAAAGACAAGAGACAGACGACTTAAGACAAGACAGAAATGACTTTCATTTATTAGCATCCGACAATCCTGATGCTCACACAATGACGGTCCTCTACAGAGGATCGACATTGGAGGCAGCATTGCTTGTGCATACCGCAGGAGCATGCAGGACAAAAAATTAGAAGACGACGGATGGTGTTTATGCAATGACTGCTTATTACGAACAGCCATTGCATGAACAAAACATATTACAAATTGAAAATAAAGCACCAATCCAGTGCATAGAACAAAACGACAATGACGAGGTCTATGACTATAACAAGTTAAGAGTAATGATAGAGTCAAACCAAGACCTAAACCTGATGCACGAACACTTTACCGGATTTGGACGTGTCATCAGGTTTGACGTATCGACCCACCCGACGACACAAAACACGCTACAAGTGTTCATACATTTCGAGAGTATGAACTCGGCAATGAACGCAAATAACAACTGCCACAGACATTATCGATGCGATTGGGGCCATTTGAAGCCAGACAGGATTGACCCGTCAACTCTAGATTGTAGCACTGTCAGCATCCGAGTACCAGTTGATTACACAACAATCGAAACTACTCAAATCTTCAGCAAATTTGGCGAAATAATCACAGTGAAATACATCCCACTGCAAAAATCACACCCATAAGCAATAGTAACACACACCCACACAGGCTTCATAACATATCAGAAAGAAAAAGATGCAAAAAGGCAATCTATAGGTCGAAGGGAAGATTCCGAACGATGTTTAGGAAAATTACGGCACGCCTGCACACATGGTGCAATAAACTAATACCACTGCGTTCTTACCAAGAACATTGCGAGACCTGCTTTGATCCAAGGACTAGGACATAAACAAAACCTGCGACAACTCCATTTTGCATCAAACAACCAACCACGCGGTCAACGAATAAAAAAACCAATCGACGAAAAATCGACGATGCAGTCATGTAACAGTTACCTCTGTTAGTCATTAAGTTTTCTTCTCTTTTCCTTTTGAAATTGATCACATATATCAAAAACGTATTATTGTCACGCAAATATTAGTTTGTAAGTTCAAAAGTGAAGGTTTAATATTTTTTTTATACATAAATACAAGTACAATTCTTTTACCAACAAACTACTTACTTCTATTGACCCAAGCGTCCCCCTAAAATAAAAACTAACTAAAATACAGTAAATCAAACACTAACTCTAGTTTAAGGACAAAACAACAATCAAAAGGAGAAAACAAACTCTACCATGAGATTCGTAAAAACCCACCCCTATCCACTCTGCATACGATACCATCGTTTGCCGGGACGATCCGAAAACTTCCAAGGGGGGGGGGAGGATGTTATGTGACAGCCAAGATGCAAAACGCATCGGCAACATCGCATAACGGAAAATTCCATAAGCAAGGAACACTGCAGTTGTCGCCAACCAAGGCGATAACGGCACCTCTCCCACAACCCTGGAAACGTTGACGAAGCGCTTCGCCCTCCTTCGTGCCGCCGGACTTCGCACCTAGTCCATGTGTGCGAGAGAGAGAGAAGTCGCAAATGAAGCGAAGAGAGGGATGGGGGAGAGGTTAGAGACAATTAGTGGGAGAGAAAGTGACGCGCTCTCTCCCATGCATAATTGCGCGCCGTCCGGCAGAGCATCTCTACCTGCCGAGCTGATCGCACATGTTTATGAGCAATTAATATTTTTCAAATAGAAGCCTGAGTGGCATTTAGTCTTTTGTTTTCCTGTTTTGTTGTATCTCGATTATTGCTACTTTTAAATAAATTCTATTCGGATCCATTTCAATGTGAGTGAGAAATCATTATTTCCCCCGGAGAAACCTGTTCAGCACGGACTTCCAGAGGTATCGATTCTTGATTCATTTCAATTGCTGATATTTGTTTGATTTGGGAATTCGACCATTTGAGGCGAAAGAAGCCAAAGAGCCATTGACTATTTTGTTCCGCTGTAATTTCTCCACACTCTCTTTTGTTTCAACCCGGAGTTTGGTCTAAGTAAGGCGAAAGGTAAAATTCATACTAAATATTAACATATGTCGATCGCTATTAATTAATATTATTGTAACGTCCTATGACGTTATTTCTTTAATTCTCTTTTTACTATCTTAACTATTAAAACACATGATGATTTTCAAAACGCTAACATTTCAAAATTCAAATCACAACATCGATTATGTCAATTGCATGAGGTTCGATGATTGGCACACTTTCAAAAGTAAGAGCTCAGCTGACGCTGAGCTTGCGAAACGCAGACTAAGCGTTATACTTTTGGAAGATCGCGTTACTGTATGTAAAATTACAAAATGTTTAAAAATTAATATTCAATAATGTTGTAAATTTATAAACTAAGTTTTGTGTTTAAAAGAGGCTCAATGCCCTCAATTAGGCAGTCAAGATTTTGTATCGACTCCGTCCACGCCAGTTCGAAAATTGGCGGAGTTTTGATTATTTAAAATTCATTGTTGTAACTTATTACGGTTTACATACTTTTAAGTTGTGTTACTATTTTTAAAGTTTTGTTAGAAAATAAATATAGTAAATAATAGTATGCTTTTATTGTGTGGAATAATTTAATTAAATCCTAAAAACCTGTACGTTGAGATCTGAAGGAAATTGTTTAAATCATTGGATTGTTTTGAAGACAACGATCTTACAAAACATTAACTGGACCTGAAACAATTCTTCTTAAATAACAAAGGACTATCCAACGTCATAGGTTCAAACAAGGTAAGTTCTGATTATATTCTCGTAGGAAATACATTTACTTGAGGGATCTAGGTATTTCTAATCGCTAGACTGTTATCGCTATAAATAATCCTGACTATAGGCATTCAATTGAAGTAGTCAGGACTTAACATTATCTCCCGGGTGCATGCTGCTACGTGTCCCGCTATCGTTTGAATTAGCGTTTTGGTTTTCCCGATCGCACTCTACGCTGTGAGGCCATGCGTGCAACAAGCACGCACTTCAGTAGCTTCGTCCCTCTCCTGTTTTTTTCCGCGTTTATAGTGACTCGTGAAACAAAATAATTCACTCTGTAGGCATAACCTAACATCGAGTTAACACTGTTATTAACATTATAAGTCGCCAAACAGCATTCTATTTTTTGTTAAGTGGTTATGACAGCGTTAAAATCTGAAAAAAAAAGAATTTATTAGTGTTGTAAAAATTAAGATATATGTACGTTCTCCCAAAATTATATTTTTCCTTTAAAATATAAGTATTAGGCACCACTTTTATGCATCAGAAATGTGGATTAAGTGAGTGTAATAGTTCAAAACAACTGAAGGTATTTACTTACCAAAAATCATGATTTTCATCAGTTGCTAGAAAGAACACAAAATAATACACCAGTTAGTCAGAATAATAGGCCCATCTTGCTGTCTTGAACCTGTACACCTAAAAGCAAAAAATAAAGAAACAAAGAAAAACTCTTTGCGGATAAATTATAACTTATTAGTTTCCAATACTTATCTGAATAATTGCTGTACTCTGTAGAAGCTCTTATACTTAAAAACACCATTGAGGTTATAAGCACTTAATTGTTACAGCTGCTAGTAGACAAACTGCACTGATCCAGTGTTTGGATGCTTCTCAGAAAATTCTACTATACCGATGACATAGTAACCTTCATTCCCGACCCGACGTTGGGCAAGAAGGCGCAACATATTCGGGTGGGAAATTCAAATTTGTTGAATGCCTTTACTTTAACAGATTGAGTTTAATAATAATATAAAATCACATTGAAAAGTTAATATTTTATAAAAATAAATTAATAACTCTTGAGAAAAAAACTGTTGGTTAAATGATTTTTATGTCCTATTTTCTGTCAGATTTCTCATGAAACTGCTCTATAAGAAGCGTCGTAGAAATTTCAAATTCTCGATTTTTCGAATATTTGCTAGAAAAATATTTATCACTTTTGAGTTTGTATCTTAGAGGCAAATTGTTTTAGCAAAAAACGGCTTTCAGCAACATATTCTACGGACTATTAACTATGAAAAAAGTGAATAAAAAAAATCGATAGTTTCATAATTTTAACCCTGTCATAACCCCCTAATGTACCATTATAAAAAGAATGCTGTACAAAACAGTGAATTAATAATTAGACAATTGTGGTTGTATAACTACGACGTACAGTGGGCGAGAGTCTTATGAGGATATCGACTTCAAGACCATATCAACGCATCACGCAAAGTTCCATTGAATATTGCAACCTCTTCTTCATTATCATCTCTTCAATAAAGAACACTGTATGAAAGACGTTATTAGAATTTAGATAGAGTAGGCTGCAAGACGACGAAATGTACTTGGAGGTAATTGCAGAGCTTGGTGAAACACTAACATATAATGAATCTGTAATCCACTAAACACATTTTTTATCATTTAAAGTTTCCAAACTATTCTATTCTATTTTTTCTTACTGTTCTCTAACAATAGACCGCTGTATGATACTGTTGATTGATAATTATGTATAATATCCACAATTGCTGTTTTGGATAGCATGGTGGTCTGTGGATTTTCTACGGGGTTTATGGTATTACTCTATACTTTCATGTACAGAGACAGTCAATAAATGTAATATATGTAATAAATCACTAGAGACTTGAATATAATAAGTACATGTTCATATAATTTTATTTTATCTGTGGGGTTTTATGGTGTTTTGATGGTTGTCATGTTTTGACAATGAACAATGTATACATTGATCTATGAATTAACAAAATTTTCAACAAAATTATATTTAATAGGTAGAATCTATAAGTCAAAACGCATCTTCTATTATATTAGACGGCTTCATTTGAAAAATTAATTTTTCAAGCCCATTGTTTTTAGAAAGTTATTTACCTTGTGTAACTTATTCTGCTTTAACCCCTGCTCTCCCAAATCAGCTCCTGTGGGAGTCGTCGGTACTTCAATTGCCACACTTTTGTGCTGGTCACGCCACTGGCCCTTCGCTGGGACCTTTCCATTGGCTACTTTTGGAACCACCTTTAGTGTGACTCATGGTACAGGCCTTTGGCTGGGATCTCTATCGGTACCTTTCGGAATTATCAGCACTATCTTCGAATGCCCCTTCTACGGAAGCGCTCTGTTCCTCTCTCTCTCTCTCTCTCTCTCTCTCTCTCTCTCTCTCTATCTCTCTCTCTCTCTCTTTCTCTCTCTCTCTCTCTCTCTCTCTCTAAGTGGTATTCGTGGTGCTTAATCGGAGCCGGCCCCAATCTGCCATTGCGGTACGCGTAGGGCAAAGGAAAATTCAAAAACCGCTGAGGAGATAGATGTACGGTTAGAATTAGAATTGGAGTCTTCACGGGTTGCTGGGAGTACATTCGACTTTAGGGACATCAAAAAGAGGTCTGATGGAGGTAGTGCTGAGAGCTCCGAAGTTATTATAAATAATATTTTGAAAAAAGACGTGCAGTCTAATGAAGACATGCTAAAAAGCGTAGCCTTTGCAGCTCTCAGCAGAATCCATCCGAAATTGGCAAGGGAGGACTTGGTTGGTGCCCGTAGCTTAATCTCGAGAGGACCGAGGGTTGGTCGTAGGGAGAAGGTATAAGGAAATCATGTAAACCGGAGTGAGGTACGACCTTCTATTGTAGTTACACTAGCAACTCCTGAGTTGGTAAAAACTATTATGAGGGTAAAACGTGCCATTAAAAATAACTATCTCACTACGGCCAACATAAACAGCGAGTTTCTCAACCCTGTCTCTGATGTGTGCGAGCCTAGTCATAAAATATTTATAAATTAAATGTTACCCCGTGAAAAATTCTTATTGTTTAGAAGCTTGATGCCAATAGCCCAAGGACTAGGCTTCAAGTATACATGGCACGCGGAGAGCAAGTTCCTCATCAGATATAGGGTGGGTGAGCAGGCGCATGTCTTTGCCTCGGCGGCTGATCTGCAGGCCATTCAAACGGCGTGTCAGGTTTCCTTAGAAAAACGGCCGAATCGAAACGAGACTGAGACTGAGACTCTCAAAGACGGAGACAGAAATGTTACGGCACGTGACGTACAGAAGGCTAACCTGGCAGGCAGGTCCGTGTCGAGGCGGTGACGTGAGGGATGTAACGGCGAATCCGGGGAGTTTTTTGAGAGTAGGTTTCCTCAATGTTAACTCTATTAGAGCTCACATTGACAGTATCCGGCTCTTCCATACCGAAAACCCCTCTTATGACATCTTTGGAGTTACGGAAACATGGCTGGAGCCAGTTGTAGATGAGGGAATCATTCAGATCCGGGGTTATACTGTAATTAGGCAAGATCGAAATGTTAATGGAGGGGGGGTTGCCGTTTATGTGCGCAATACGTATAAAATACGTAAGTTAGTTTTCTCAGAAACTCAGGGTTCTGGGAAACCAGGCATTTCTGAGCATTTGTTTTGTAATGTACAAACGGGTAGCTCCCCTCCTGTATTGATTGGTGTCATTTACAGATCCCCAAAAGTTCCCATGCAAAAAGAATTTGATTTATTCAGTGTATTGCGTGAGTTGTGTGGTGAATATAGTCACAAAATTATCATGGAGGACCTGAAGGCTGACCTGCTATCTGCCTCTGATGACGCCAATACCATCAGGCGTCTGAACCATGATCTATCCCAACAGATAGTAGACGATGGACCTACGCACTTCACTCCAACATCTCAGACATGGATTGATTTACTACTGACGGACGAGAACGACGTTATTCTGTACTGTGGGAGTGAAAGGGTGCCCAGTTTCGGCAAGCATTGTGTCATTAGTGTGACACTTAGCATCTATTCTCCAGGTCACACGAGAGACTCGTTTATCCACAGGGACTTTAAGAACATTTGTCCCACCTCTCTCATTGACCTGTTGTAGGCTTGCGACTGGGCAGCCATGAACTCTGTTGAATTCAATTTGGAAGGAGCTTTGCAATCTCTCAATGAGAATTTACTTGTAGTTTTAGATAAATTAGCTCCAGAAAGGACAGTGTCTCCTAATAAAAAGTATGCTCCTTGGGTTGGTCCGGAGTTGAGGCAGTTCATTGATCGGCGCAATGCTACGCACAGACGCTACAAGCGTACTGGGCGGACAGAACTGTTCGATGAGTTTTTTCGCCTTAGTAATGAGGTTGACGTGCGCATGGATCAAGAGCGTAAATCCTTCATCTCCGAACATCTCTCGGACGCCCTTGATGGGAATAAGAATGTTTGGAAGGAATTGCACAACCTTGGCCTCTTACTCAAGCGTAAGGAGGAGGAGCTTCACGGTTTCACGCCGGGTGAGTTGAACAGGCATTTTGCAGGGATTTCATCCTCCCCTCTTGAAAATGTTGACGAAGTTTTAGATAGTATCATGACTGCGAGTGATGTGGGGTTCTCCTTTAAACCTATAGGTATTGCAGATGTTGTTTTAGCCATCTCGCATTTCTCCTCGCAGGCAAGAGAGGTGGATGGTGTCCCTCAAAGTGTAATTGTGAAAGCTCTCCCACTGATTGGCGATTTCATTGTTAAAATTTTTAACTGCTCCTTCGCTAGTGGTGTCTTTCCTAGGATTTGGAAACAGGCGCAACTAATAGCTCTCAAAAAGAACAGTGCTCCGTCTAACGTTACGGATTTTTGTCCTATAACACTGCTTTGTTTCCTGTCAAAGGTCCTTGAGAAGATAGCTCATGACCAAATCACGAAATATCTTAGTAAAAATAGTTTGATGGACCCCTTCCAGACTGGTTTCAGAAAACATCATAGTACGCAGACTGCATTAATTAAATTAACTGACGACGTACGTATGGCCATGGACAAGAAGAAGGTGACACTCTTGCTGTTATTTGATTTCAGCAAGGCGTTTGACACCATTTCTCCAGCAAAATTACTTGTCAAGTTGAAGCAGCTGGGGTTCTCAAGGCCGGCTCTCCTGTGGCTGAAATCTTATTTGCAGGGTCGCACCCAGATTGTGACCTCTACTAGTAGCGGGACCTCCGAATGGTTGGAAACAAACCTAGGAGTGCCACAGGGATCCGTACTTGGTCCTTTGCTCTTTAGCTTATACGTAAATGACATACAGAACGTACTCGACGGACGATCAATAAAACATCTTTTTTATGCAGATGACCTCCAGATCTATCTGCACACCACCAAAGATAGATTTGAAGAGGGGGTGACTCGTCTAGCAGAAGCGGCACAGCTGGTCTCTGATTGGGCGGGGAGCTCCGGGCTGCATCTCAACTCCGGGAAGACAAAAGCCATCTTTTTCGGGTCACGGAAGAATGTCAATGACATTCAGTCCTGGAATCTTCCCGGAGTGGGGCTGCCGGGTGGAGTAAATGTCCCTTTTGAAGACACTGTTGTAAGTCTCGGTGTTACATTGGATTGTAAACTTACGTGGAGGCCGCAAGTTGATGCTGTAACTAAAAAAGTAAACAAAGCCCTGTATAGCTTGCGGTTTATCAGGGATTGTACCACTGAGACAATGCGTAGAAGGCTAGTCGAGTCATTAATCCAACCTCATCTGGATTACTGCACTGTGGTGTACCTAGACGCGACAGAAGAACAGCGTATACGACTGCAACGTCTCAGTAATTCATGTGTGAGATATATTTTTGGGGTGGCTAGGAATGTCCATATCTCTCCCTACCGGAGTCGTCTAGGCTGGTTGCTCACGGATTTGCGTCGTCTCTATTTTGAGGCAATTTTGTTGTATAAGGTTACAAGGTTGCGCGAGCCTGAATATCTATCTGCTATGTTCAAGGAGCATAAGCCACCACCCTCCAGTAGAGGTATCCCACCTGAATTGGACGTTCCTGGGGTGAGCACTGAGGCTGGGGCGAGAGCTTTTCAAGTCCAAGGTGCTCTTTTTTGGAATGCGCTCCTTCCAACTTTACGCAATCTCCCTTCCCTCTCATCCTTTAAGATCGGGATTCGCTGTTACCTGCAGGATTTAGATCCTTAGTTTCTATTTAGTCTTGTAAGTTTCTTCTATTTTTAAGTTTTTTAACTGGCCATAATGGACTGTATTTTCTTTCTGTGGTATACACAGTAACAGTGTACCTGACGAGAGCATAATCCTCTATCTGTGATTATAATGTAGGTCCTTGATCGAAGGAAAAAAAAAGAAAAAATGAGTTTAATATTTTTATTGTCTGTTATATGTATTTTTGTATTTTTTGTTTTTTTGCTGAACTGCAAAATAATGAAAGATCTATCTATCTATCTATCTATCTCTCTCTATCTCTCTCTCCCCTTTTCTTTCTCTCTTTGAGGAGATTGGGATGGAGTTCGTGGATTTGCTCTCATCCAAATTCACCGTAGAGTCGTCGTCGTGGAGGCTGCGCCGTATATGCTCATCCCACGCACCGTGAAAGCTACAGTCAGCTGTGGGTGCGTCAATGAAGCCTTTACGCTGCTAGATGCCGCCGACATCGGACAAACTACGCTCCCCATCGTCAATCTTGCCCGTTACTGCCACTTCTACGACTATTACTCATTCGGGCGCCCTTTCGAAAGAGATTGACCGAAGGTCGTCTCTCCGGGTCATCTCTGACGACAGCCCCCGGATTCTCACGTATATCAAACTACATGTTTACCTCTAAAATTTATTAAATTGCTCTAAAATAAACTTTATGCAAGTACCTTTGTATTTATTATTAATTTAATACTATTACTTTTTCTGATTTTTTAAATATTTTTAATCTTAAATAAATAACGTAAACGCACAGAAAAGAGAAACATATATACCTTAATGTATATGTTTTGTTATTTATTTATTTCGTTATTTGTGTAAAGTTTTTAAATAATATTTTTTAAATAACTCTTTGAGGTGTATTTCGCTCGCAAATACTTTATTCGAAAACATCATAAATTCGTCAAGACACACGGTTTAGAGAAATCTTTCTACCGATTTTATCAATGGGGCTCTGCGCACCAATTTTACGATAGGCTCGCTTTTGTCACCCGATCGACGTACTCACCTGCTATCTTAAACTCTATTAACTTGGGACTCTCGTAGTTTCGTTCGTTTTTGCTTTTCATAGTTCTTACTTCCTAAACACATTATTTCGAATATTTGACATTGCTCGCAATTTTTCTGGTAGTTTTTTTGTATTTATGAATTACAGCTCTCTCCCTCTCTACTTTTCTCTACAGACCCTACATTATCTAAATTTGTTCTATATCTCTTCTAGTCCTTTCGCCAGGATATAAGACCCATAATCGTCCAATAGACTGAGTCTGACTACGCTATACGACACCGAAATGTTTTTCGGTCTACTGGAAAGTGTGATAAACGTTGAGTACGTTTACATGAATAATTAAGTTCGGATAATATACGTCCGTGCTTCCCTCATGATGATCAACCCAACCCCTATCATAAAGTATTAAATGCATGCACTGGATCTCTCTTCTTGTTTCGAATTTGCTGTAAAAGTTTTGCTGCGCTTAGCATCGACCGCGCCATGTTTCATCGAATGTGTATAACTTTTTGTGACTATCACGAAACTATTGCTACCGGATCGAATTTGAAAATTCAGTATTTGGATCGTGTTTTGCGTGGGTTATGAATCGATACGCTGAAAACTTTTCTAAAAGTAATTTTATGTGAGGTACACTAAAGGTACAATAATTATCTTGCAAAATTATTTTTCGGAAATAAAATTTTATTTTTCTTAATTATTATTTTTCTGTAAAAATAATTTGCTTATTGTATTCAGGACATCGATAGCCCATAGAAACGCTTTGTTTCATGTAGTCGATAATGTGCTGCATACTAGCAACGCTAAGTCGATTCCGTATCCATACTGCTTCAGTTAAGGCCAAACTAGATTTACTTAACTTTGGGGATATTATTCGAGAGCAAGCCGATTCGATTGAAACGAACCAGGAACTTTTCTACTTGGAAATATAGTCCGACGATAGATAATATACCTAGCCACATAGCGGCCTTATAAAAGCTAGGAAAGCGTTCCCTTTCTTTGCGCACGCTAACTTCGTAGGGCAGGTTTCCTGTATTCGATAGGTGTGACAAGCCTTCTTTAGAGTGTAAGTTTATTGAATTGTATTATGCTACACCCAATTTACGATCAGTTTCGCCCCTCTCACTGCATATTTTATAAAATACTGCAGTATTAACTATTTTGTTCTATTCTAATCATATCTGATCAAAGTGTAAGTGGATGTTCTTAATTATTTATTCAATCATTTTTTACTAACATAATATTTTATTATTTCATTTAGGATCCTAGAGAAAGTTTAATATTAAGCCTTAAGAAAGAAGTGAAATCACTGAAACAAGAAAATCATCTTCTAAAAACAAGCTTAGAAACAAAGAAATTAGATTAAGCCATTTCTTAGTTAATGTAAGTATTTTTTAAATATGCAAACTTAGAATCTATTATGAAAAAACTATTTAGAAAAATATGATGTTTTTAACGACTCTGAAGGCACATCAGGACTGCAAATAGAAGTTTTCGGGTGCGGCTACTGTTGCTGGGCTGTAATCAAGCTATCCTCATACATTTTGAATTTCGGATTCATTCGGATTCAGACCTGCGAAAATGGTTTTTATTATATTAAAGCATCATTTTTTGTGCATAAGCATTCTAATGAAATCTAGAAAAACATATCAGGCACAGGTGAAAATGCTTCGGTGAAAAGTTACCGTAAAAATGGTGAAGATTTCGTAGAATAGGATTACATTAGCACTATGCAAGTTTCGAGCATAAATATATACCTCGCTACCTCATATAGATCAGATATATATGTACTGTTTTATAGATAATGTTATATAAAAATTAGAGAATATATGTATAATACAAACAAACAATCGTGGATGAATACCTATTAAATAAATAAATAAAGAAATAAGTATAAAAGTTTCAATAGTTTATTGGTAAATAATATAAAACTAGCTAGTATTACCTATCTGCAGATAGGTAATACTTGCTCGGTTTAAAAGGTTCAATTTATTATATACTACATGTATCTTACTATAATACTAAGCATGATTTATTGATTAAAAACTTCAGAATATTTTATATTCTTTCCTTTCTTTATTATTACTGTATATTTTTAAAAAATTTATATTTTTGTACGCATTTGTGTATATTAGGCTGCTAAGTTGTGTATGCTACCGAGTGACAAATTAAGAATGAATGCACTTTCTAAGTTAATAACTTTTTTTCTATACAACGAATAAGGCCCAGGCAAAGTGTATTAAGGTTTAAAGACCAAGCGGAATGCGTTAAGCACATTACTTTTGCGATTCAATTAATTTTGAAAATAATAAAAAATTTATTTCACGAAATATAACTTTTTAGGTTAAGTAACCGTGTAATTCGTGTAGGCGAGGTCAAATAACCCTTAGTGGAGTAGATAGCGAATCAATTTATGTCTCACATAAAAAAATCCATCAATTGAGTATTTTTCAAAGATCATCCTGTGGCATCGGTATTGTGACGTCTTGGAATTTTGCGTATACCCGATCGACAGAGGGCGCGCACGGCGCTAAGTTCAGCGCTTCGCGGCATATTCAAGCGATTGTCCACGTGGATGCCGCAACAGCCGCGAGGTATATTCTTGGGTTAGGTAGTTTCTCCTGCTATTGAAGGGTGCTTCGGGGAATCCAGGGGATTGGCCATCACGATGTTCCAAAACCACAAAACTATCGATAGGTAGGCCTATTACATTACACTCTTGAATTTTTCATTGCAGTCTCTCTCTCTCTCTCTCTCTCTCTCTCTCTCTCCCTCTCCCTCCCTCCCTCTCTCTCCCAATAATAATACCGTGAGGAACAACAGAGAAGAGACATCAGGGACGCCGATTTCGTGGCTAACTCTTTGACCGTGGGCGTTCGAACGCAGTTTTTTTGCCCGAAAAGGATGTGGCAAAGCTGTCCGAAGTGCATAAAACTCTGTAGCTGGTATCACGAGAGCCTCAGTTGGCAGAAAAGCGAGAAGTTACTGAATTATGCGCCAGTTGGAAGGTGGCTTATGAGGGATAGCTCGGATAGTAGGATTATAATTATATAGGCAGATTTTTAAATTTTACCAAATATCAAAGTGTTTAGTAGGAATTGTTGAATGAGAATCGGTAGCTAACCGTGTGATTTTGTTTATAGATAAACGTTCGCGATCTCAGTACAAACAGCTCGAGGACCAAGCTCGATGCGGGCTTTCTACTTTATGGGAAAATTGGGCTGGATGCGGAGCCGCGACTAGCTTTTGCACTGCGGAGCTTGCCCTTTGGACTGCTGAGTGTTCCACAGTGATTGCTGTTGTGTCACGGCATCTTGCATTTCTTGTTGCTGTTGTGGTATAGCCTGTGCTATTTTTATATACTACATGTATCTTACTATAATACTAATGGGTGGTTATAGCCTACTTTTGCTAGCCTATAACCGCCCGCTGCATGATTCTCTGTCACTGGTTCGTGTCGTGCGTTTCTGTAACTGAGTGGCTCGCTAGGCTACGGTCTGCTTCTCGTAAGAGGCAGATGATGCCTGTACTCTGAGAGGGCAAGAGTGAGCCAGTAATGAGTTTGAGCGCAAAGGGGTCCACTGGAGACGCTCAATGAAAAGAATAAAAAATTCCTCCTATAGGATATTCTCCGCAGAAAAAAAAATTTTCCTTTACTCCTTAATCCCTACGGTGGTACAGTTGACGTTAAAGTCAAAGTGGATGCAGGGGGGAGGGGTGAGAGCGAACAAACACAAGAAATTCGCAATAGGTTATAGATATATAACGAGCCGCGTACATGAGTGCATGTCGCATTCTAGTGCGGTGACTATTTATGTCAGAGGACGCAGGAAAACTGTAATAAGTAATGTGTATCCAATCACGTTCATTTTTCAAATATCTCCAAAAGCATTTCTCAACAACAGAGAATATTTCTGGGAGTAATGCTCGACAACGGAAAATCCCTCCGAAAGCAAGTATCGTCGATGCAAAATCCGTTCGAGAGCATTTCCTATCGACAGAGAATATCTTCGAAGGCAATTTTCGACGATGGCAAATTCATCCGAGAGCATTTCAACAAAAATTGTGAATAATTCTGAGAGTCATTTTCGACGACAGACAATACTTCCAAGAATACTTCTTCGCAAAAGAGATTTTCTTCAGGAGCATTTCTCGACGATCGAAAATTCCTCTTAGAGCATTTGCCAATGATAAAGGAACCCTCAGAGCGCATGTATCGAAAGTGGAGAATCTTCTTGGGAGTATTTGTCAAAGACAGAGAATTCTTCCGAGAGTACTTTTCGAGTGCGGAGAAAATCTCCGAGAGCATGTAACCACGAAAGAAAATACATAATAGAGTATTTCTAAATAATGAAGAATACATCCGAGAGTATTTCTTGATAATGAACAATACCTCCGCAAGTATTTCTCGATGGTAGAGACCCCTTCCGCGAGCACTTCTCGACGATCGAGATCTCCTCATTCATGTTGTGTAATTGGTGGTGTGTAATTGGTGGTGAAAATTATGGGTGAAGGTGCTAGTGGTAGGTCAATTAGCTAGGAGGATGGTGCACTTTATGGGTAGAGGTAGAAAGTGGTGCCCCCCCGTCTGCCCCCTCATCACTCAAAATGACCAAGAAACGTTTCAAAAGTTTGTTTGTTTTTACGGCTTTTCCCGCCCCCTTCCATCAACACCTCCCCCCTTTCCCCTCCTGAACCCCCCCCCCTTATTGGAAGTGTTTGGTGGTTGACAAAACAATAGCTCAGTGGATAACGTGCGAGCCTACTGAGCGACAAGAGTTAGGTTCAAATCCCGATCACAGAAATTTGTTTAAAATATTTTTCTTTGATCCGTTTGTAAGATATTATATTCCAGTAACATTGTGATAACATTGTGCAATGTTACCATAATATTATTCAATATTACCATTTCAATAGGAAAGATATTTTTTCTTGTATTTTTTCAACAGGGAAGAAACATGTTTTTTGATGCCTTAGTAAGATATTATATTTCAGTAAGGTATGTACGTAAAAAAAAAATTATTCTATTATTTCCACAGCACCTTGGAGGTAAATAGAAATGGCGTGTTTTATTTTAAAGGGGTTTCCTTTGTAGGCCTAATCCACTTTTGATATATGTGTGTGTGTGTGTGTGTGTGTGTGTGTGTGTATATATATATATATATATATGGGTGGTTCTCTAACAAATCGAGCGGTCGATTTTTTGACCCTATCGAAAAAAATTTTTAAAATGTTCCTAAGAGACACATGAGTATCCCTGAATTTTTTCAGATTTTTTGCATCAAGTATCTTCGAGTTACAGAGGGTCAAAGTTGATGAAATCACGTTTTTTTGCTTTTTCTGGCTACTTTCATTAATTTGTAGATCCTCAGGGAAGCATTTTTCACTATAGAGATATATAACATTTTTTTCTGCAAATTTTCTAAACTATTCAAAAGAAATATTTTTGATGTTGTATATATATGTTTTAAGAAAGTTATAAGTCATTTAAGTCTTAAAATCAAATTTTAGGAAAGTTCGATCATCCGGATCATAACCAAAAAATTCATGAAGATACCTTATTTCAATTCAAAAAAGTCTGCGAAAGACCCAGAATGTCAGAGGCCTTGGTTTCTCTGTAAAAAATCATTATATCCATTCATATATGACAAAAATTTAGTTTTATTGCTATATCGAAGCATTTCACTAACCTTATCATTTTTTTAATGACTGAAATTATTATAAAAAAATTTACGTAATTGATAAAGTTGGTTAAATTCTTCTATATAGCAATAAAACTAAATTTTTTTCATATATGAACGGATATAATGATTTTTTACAGAGAAACCAAGGCCTCTGACATTCTGGGTCTTTCGCAGACTTTTTTGAATTGAAATAAGGTATCTTCATGAATTTTTTGGTTATGATCCGGATGATCGAACTTTCCTAAAATTTGATTTTAAGACTTAAATGACTTATAACTTTCTTAAAACATATATATACGACATCAAAAATATTTTTTTTGAATAGTTTAGAAAATTTGCAGAAAAAAATGTTATATATCTCTATAGTGAAAAATGCTTCCCTGAGGATCTACAAATTAATGAAAGTAGCCAGAAAAAGCAAAAAAACGTGATTTCATCAACTTTGACCCTCTGTAACTCGAAGATACTTGATGCAAAAAATCTGAAAAAATTCAGGGATACTCATGTGTCTCTTAGGAACATTTTAAAAATTTTTTTCGATAGGGTCAAAAAATCGACCGCTCGATTTGTCAGAGAACCACCCATATATATCCAAGAACGCGCCCATCGATCCAACCCGATCCGTCCTTTTGAAATGTCGGGTTTTTAGGGTCGTATAAGTTCGCCTCGATTTCTCCTGCTGTATTATTGTCAACGTGATAATTCTGCTTTGTTTCTCTTATTTAATAAAGATTTTTTTAAAACTTCGAAATTTATGTATTTTAGCTAGTATATATTGTAACAGACGCGTGGGTAAGAGTGTCTCGAAGGACACGAGACAGGTGTAAGTTGCGTATATGGTTTATTGCGCTTATGGCGAGAGGAGCTCTGCCCTTGTTCGCGGTCGCCGGTGGTCTGCCTGCGTCGTCTCCGAGCTGCGGCTCGTAGACTCGCAGTCACGCGGCCAAGGTGCAAGCTTGCAGTTCTTGGCCGTGGGAAGCTCTCGGCCGGCCTGTTCTCTGCTGACGCTGCGTCTGGTGCAGCGGCAGCTCCGGCTATCGGGCCGGCTCCGGTTATCAGGCCGGCTTGTCACCTGAGCTTTTGCTCGTACGTGACACGTCCGGTGCGCGGCGGTCAATGCGACCTCGCGACCGTAAAAAACGATAGAAAAAAAAAATATTAAAACAAAATTGACGGCTCGGCCGAGAACTGCGATGTTAGATCTTGATTTCGGGATTGGGGAATGTCAGGTGATTAGGAATCACGGGGATGCCAGCGGGGCGTTAAGCCCGCGCAGAGGAGGGATTGGTCTTCCAAAGGGGTCTGTTACGGGATGGGATGTCTTTTTCAAATTTTCGGTAGCAGCCGCTGCTGCTTTACAGAGGGCTCGGGCAGAGCTCGTACATGAAAAGAAATTCATACAAAGTGAATGCGATTAGTGTGTGGTAATAGTGACAATAGTAATAGTACATAATAATAATAATGGCACGTAGTGATAACAATAATAGTGAATAATAATATATGGTAATAATAGCTTAAACAATAATGCCAATAATGGTTCATAATAATAATAATAGTTTAATTAATAATTGAACGTAGTTTGGCCGTTTGAATCTTGCCACGCTCAGCCGCTCCGGCGGCGCGGCTCGTCGCCTTCAGCCCCGGTGTTTATACGCCGGGGCGATAAGCGCATTCCGACGGCCGACGTAGCGCATGGCGAAGCTGTAGTCACACATGGCTTTGAATCCGAAGTATTGCTTCGTGCGGCGTTGTCGGTAATCATCGCGTCGTCCGCCTGGAGCAGCTCGGCTGGTCTTTGCTTTGCTTGCGCGCCGCCGTTTTCCGTGTGCGCGTGTCGTGCTCATACGTATTTCCCTGCCCCGAGAACGCGTGGCAAAAGCGCGTAGACTTAGGTGCACATATAGCCGCGTGCGTGCAGTTAAGAGGTCTTCGAGTGCCTGCGAATTTTTGGGTTTGAGGATTTTATGACGGTTGAGTCTGCGCCCCTTCGGCCATTTGTTTGGAGAGGACCATCATGCGTGTGCTCGAGGCTGTGAACGAGGCTACTGCGTGAGTATGCCTGTGCGAGGCTTGCGACGCGAGTGTTGTTGAAAAATTGTGTTAATTGCCGCTCCTTCATCCAGATCGTTGGGGTATACTCGGGGAGACTCCTCTGATGGCGCGGCGCGGGGCTTACGATCCGCCCTCCTGCCGCTGGTTCCTGGCCTGCCCGCCTTGAGTCATCGGCTGCTGCGCTTTGACCTGCGTGCGGCCCAGCGCCGGCTGGTGGAGCGCTATTTCCCCTCGGAGGCACGCTCTGCCATGCTTGGTTTCGCTACGGAGTGGGTGAACTTCCTCCCGGCCCACACGCTGGCCGACATTTTCTATGGCCGGCGCGTCGTGCGCCTCAATTGGGTGCTACTGGAGGGCAAGCCCGACCGTCTCGTGGAGAATGTTCTCCTGCACGAGGTAGTACACTCGTATCTGGAGGTCGTCGAGGGGGATCGCGAGCATGGGCGGGCCTTCCGCCAGTGGTGCCGCGCTATCAACCGGCGCGGGGAGCACGAGGTTCGTGAGGAGCAGCCGTGGCCCTGCAATTCCCCATGAGGTTAGCAATTTTTCTTTTACTCGTCTAGTGTGCGCTCATCTTGCCGTCGTGCGGGCTCGTGGGCTTGTTTCGTTGAGGTTGCGCGTCGGTCGTGCGGGTTACGAACTTCCGAGTGCTCTAGCTTGCGAACCGTGAGTGTTAGGGTTCGCTAACCCAACAGAGGGATTAAGGCTCAGGTGCTCTGCTACCCGTTCGCGTAGAGGGCTGGGCCCAATCTTCGACTCTGGCTGGGCTGGGGGGCTCCGAAGTTGGCTTCGCGAGCTCGCGCGCCGGCGCGGCGCGTCGCTGATGTCCGCGCGTGGATTATGGGCTTCCGCGCGCTGTAGCTCGCGAACCGCGAGTGTTAGGGTTCGCTAACCCAACAGAGGGATTAAGGCTCAGGTGCTCTGCTATCCGTTCGCGTAGAGGGCTGGGCCCAATCTTCGGCTCTGGCTGGGCTGGGGGGCTCCGAAGTTGGCTTCGCGAGCTCGCGCGCCGGCGCGGCGCGTCGCTGATGTCCGCGCGCGGATTGTGGGCTTCCGCGCGCTGTAGCTCCTTCCCGCGCCCGGCCGCGTGTAGTTTTATCGGCCCCCGAATTAATTAACACGATTTGTGTTGCAGGAAGGGGGGTGCTCGCTGCGGCGAGTCCGCCGCCTGCCGTGGAGCTGCTGTCGGCCGAGTGCGTGGCGCCGTCACCGATGTACGTGCCTTTGCGCGATGGAGAGGGAGTGATGGAAAATAAATGTAGTTCAAGGCTATGAGTGTTTTCTCTTCTCTTTACCGCATCAACCTCCTGGGGGGGGGGTGTTCTTGTAAGACCCGTTCTTCGCGCGTGGCGCGCTTGCGGCTCTGCAGCCGCTCAGCCTGCTCGAGGGCCATGAGTTGTTCCTGTTGCCTTAGCATGCGGCGGAGGGGGCCGCCGCGGTGTCGGTGATAACAGAGGCACATTGCTGCCCCTATTATCACGAGCAGGATGATCGTGGCCGACACTGAATACCCGAAGGTGGCGGAAGCGCTGCTCAGCTTGCGGAGCTCGAAGGACGTGGCTCTGCGGGTCGCGATGTCCTTGGCCCGCTCTGCTATTTCGTGTAGGGCCACCCCTGTACGCAGGCTGTCGAGGTTCATCCCCTGCCGTGCTTCTGTTCGGCTGATTGCCTTCTTTTCTATGGTTTCGCGCAGTTCCGCCTCGGCGCCCGCTGACTCGTTGAGGCTTTGGATTATCTTTTCTGAATCGAGCTCGATCGTCTCGAACTTAGATTCGTTGAAGAATGCGGTTATCGTGTGTGAGGCCGCTAGGTGGGCATTCGCTGTGTGGGCGGAGCATCCTGGCCTGAGTTCTACAATGCCGACTCCTGCGATGTCGTCGGTTAACTCTTCCTTGCGCGTGCAGGAGAAGAGGATCTTCTCGGTTCCTCTCATAGAGAATAACCACGCGTTAGCGTTATGTAGACGCAGCCAGAACGTGTCCCTCAGCTGCTTCAGACGAATGTCGCATGAAGACGGGTCGCTGATCTCCCTCCCCGCAGCGATTTTTATCTCGCAGGGGGAATCGTTTCCTATCTCCCGGGCCGGCTTTGGGTTGACGACGATGAATCCCCCGTCCATTTTCCGTAATTTCGGGACGACTTCAGTGGCGATTGGCATGTATGTCCTATTAGAGCTACTCACCGCAAAGTAGATGTGCTCTGGCCAGATATAGGCCGCCATATCTCGTGCGCCAAGGATGTTCTGTGTCGTTGGGACTGGGGTGGCTTTAAATAGGTTGTAGTCTTGCAACCCGAGCAGGGGTATGTTAATCCGGTACACCAGGCATCCGTCGACGTAGAGGACGTCGATCTTAGAGATGTCAAGTATCGACATGATTGACACCTTGTCCTGGGGGATAGGGAACTTTACGGTGGGCATTGAGTTGTTGACTTTCGTCATTGCCTCAATGAACGCGTCGGGGGAGATCATACGCGGGTGGATCGCGCCGTTTTTGGCGAATAAGATCGCGTGTACGAGGGTGTCCGTATCGGCCCTCAGCTGTTCGATGCTGAGTCTCGCGCTGACGAGGGCATTCAGGACAGCGATTTTTTTGTCGTTAGAGGCGGTCTTGTTGGCTAGGACCTCTGTCGCTAGATCGAAGCGTTCTAATCTGGAGTTTAATCGCGACAACTCGCGCTCGATGACTTGGGTCTGGTCGGCTAGGAGTGCCGCGGTTTTGCGCGTGTCTTCAGCTACCGATTGGATCGATCGCTGTATTTCTTTGGCGTCGTCTTCGGCCAGAGTGCCGTACAAGAATTTCTGGATCGGGCCCCCGAACGGAACGATGCCGGACCAGCGGCGGACGCGGCGCCTACCGTCTTTCGCGTTGTCAATTAGGTGCTCGTTTAACAAAAGCAGGTCCTTAACCCGCTCGGCCTGCCTGGCCGCCGCCCTTGCCTCTAACGCTATGGTGTCGTTTTCGCAGTTCCAGCCGCACGCGCCAATAATTCGATCGACGCTGGCTTCGATTCGGGCCGCGGCTTCAAAGAACGGCTGGAGGTCCGTTCGCTGGACGATTTTCCAGTCAGCGTTGGACGACGCCAATGGGGCGATCTTCTCGGTGATTAGGCCCAGCTTCCCATCCAAGTGATGGATTGTCCGTCTGGGGATTTGGGCCTCTTGCCCAGCTGGTGAGGCTATGCGGCTCGCCAGGATGGCCCTGTAAATAATGGCGGATTGGTATGCGCTATGGCGTTGGGCAGTTCGGCGTGGCCATGGTTGCGTTCAGGCGGGGGGGTTTGCGAGTGCGTCGATTTTTGACCGTCGTTTTTTTGCATAGTAGCACATCCGGTGCTACGGAAAAAAAACGATAAAAAAAACGACGCAGTCACGGCCTTTCGTTTTCCGAGTCGGTGCCGAGTAGGAATTCTGAAGCGCGCTTTATTTTGTCGACGTGGACGACTTTCATGTCACCGTTGACCACCAATGTCACGCTGTTTGTTCGACTGTCGATTTTTGCGATCTCGAAGGGCCCTGTATACTCCGTTCCGAATTTCTTGTGTTTCGGCTCCTTTAGCAGGAGGACGAATTCGCCCTCGCGGAAGTGCTTGATGTTGAGCTTTCGGTCATAGTAATATTTGGAGCGGAATTTGGCCTGCACGAGGTTCATGGCTGCCGCTGACTGGAGCACCTCTAGGTTACCCGTCATTTCCTCGATGAACTCGTTATACGTCAGAGCCGATTCCTCACGAGGGAAGCTGGACGGTGTTCTCGGCTTGGTCTCGAATATGAGTTCGTGGGGCGAGTAACGAGTGCTCTCGTGCACGGTGCAGTTGTAGGCGTGCTGGCATAGGGATGTCCACGAGTCCCAGTCATCGAAGGACTTGACGTACTTGCGCAGGTATTCGGTGAGCGTGTGATGCATGCGCTCAATAGATCCATTGGACTGGGGATGGTATGTGGTCGTGCAAAATTTTCGGATCCCGAATAGCCTGGCAAATTCTTCCATTAGCCGATTCTGGAAATGCGTCCCTTGGTCGGTGAGTATGGCCTCGGGTGGGCCGAATACGCATATTACTTTTTCGGTCAGGGCTCGCGCGACTTCTTCCGCGTTGGCTAGCTTCACCGGGATCAGTAGGGTGAACTTGGTGAGGAGATCCTGCGCCGTTAGGATGTAGCGGTTCCCCTGTTTCGTCCTTTCTAACGGCCCGTAGAAGTCCAGCGCCAACTGGTCGAAGGGGAAAGCCGGTGTGTTGCTTATGAGCAGTGGCGCGCGAGTTTTTATGCGGACTAGCTTGTTCGTTTGGCAGATGCCGCAGCGAGCGACAAACTGCCTGACGTCATGCCGCATGTTTTGCCAGTAGAAGTCGCACGCAATTTTCGCGTGCGTCTTCGTGGTGCCGCGGTGGCCTCCTGCGGCCGCCACATGGTATTGCTTGATAAGCTTATAACGATTTTTTGTAGCCGGGACGGGCAGGTTGTTCAAGTACAGCACTGCCGTCATGCGTTTGCCGGCGAATATGCTATCAAATATCTCGCCGAAGACTGTCCATTCGGCCAGCCTCAGCATCCCGAGGTCTCGAACTACGGCGAAGCTTTTTAGCTTGCGGGCCGTCGCCACCCTGCTGAGCGTCTTTAGGCACTTTCGCAGGTCGCTGCGGATGGGCCTCTCTTCGCTGTAGTTTTTGACGCATAGGCCTATGACTTGGAGGCCCGAGCAGTCCGAGATACTCACTTCGCCGACGCCGAGTTGCTGGGCCGCTAGGCTTTCGGGGTGGATGTAGCCTCGCTCTACGAGTGCTCGCAGGACCTCCGAGGACAGCTTGTTGTCCGCCGCCGTGAGGTAGACGAGGTTTTCCTTGTAAGCGAAGGGATGCTCCTTCACCGGTCGTAGGTGTACGAACGGCGGTACCTCTTCGCCGTCGGGAGTCGCCCATGGCGGTTTTTCGCGCGGAGGTCTGGCGCGCGCAATGACGTAACGCCTGAGGGCGTCCTCTTTGAGGGCTGCCGTTGCCACCGTGGGCATCCTGACTCTTGACTCTCCGGAGGTCCGCCGGTTTGGTCTCACCTGGCTGCTTGACTCTCCGTGAGGGTCTGGGGTGACCGTAGCTCTGCTGAGTGTTTCGTCTTGTGGCGGCTGTTCTTCCGCCGAGGGGGTCCGGTCGCGGCGTCGGGGCGCGGGGCTGCTTGCCGCGCTCGGCCTGTTCTCGTGGTATATGCCGCCTGCCCCGCAGGGGGATTGCGGCATGGGGATGTCCGCAGGCGATGGCGAGGGTTGCCTGTACGCCGGGTTGTCCCTTGAGCTAGCGTTTCCAGGGTCTTCCGGGCTCCCGGGGACTTTTGCTGAGCTCCCCTTTGCGCGCTCCCCACGGCCAAGTGTTGGGGAGACGGTCGAACTATGCCCATCATCCGGCGGTGGGGATCTGCTGCGCGCAGTTGCATCTCCACGCGCTCGACCCTCAGGTATTACCACCCGCCTATAGGGCGTGAAGTGCTGACCTTCCAGGTGCAAGTGGACGGTTTCGTCCGCGCCATTCGCCAGTACGTGGAAGAATATCGTGCTGCCTCCCGGGCTTTTAAAGTGGATGCATACGTTGACCATAAACTATCTAATTCCAGGATAGCCTTTGTTTCCGTGTACTCGCCGCAGGCCAGCAGTTTGTCCGACGCCAGGAGGCGGCGTCGCAGCTCCTGCGGTGACATGCTTAGTTGTGCCACCCTGATGAGGGAGTAGAAGAGGCAATTACCTGGGGGATCGTGGGGGATATCCGGGCACTGCTGCAAGGTCAGGTATGCCTCCAAGCAGCGGCCTTTCCTTATATACGTGTGCATCAACACGTTGGCTGACGACGCTGACGAGCGCACGTCTGACGACGACTTCCGCCGCTCGTAGTTGCGTTTTACGCCTACAAAGTCTTCGCGGGGTCCGACGTCCACTGGATCGTCGGGTATCGTGCCGTCGGCCATCTCGTCGACCTCCATGGCCTGGTGCGGGGGTGAGCCGGCTGCCCTGTCGCCAGCTGTCGTTCGGGGTGCTACCACGCTTTCCGGGGATACACAGCCCTTTCCTGCTGCCCTGCGCCCGCCTGCTTACCTTTACGGCGAACTTCTTTCTGGAGGAGCCGGTGCGCCATGGCCAGGGAAGGACGAGCGTTGGTGCACTTCGCACGGAGGCGGAGGAATGCGCCTGCGGCCTACCTGATTTTCGCGGCTCGGCTGTATACGGGTGTGCGCCGGTCGTGTGGTCGGAGCTGTTAGTCTGTGTCGACTTCGGGGCCGAGAAGATAATTTCTGGCTCCGGTGAACTGGGGCTGCCGAACTAGACCCGTGCTGTACTGCCGGCTGCACTTGCCGACGGGGCTGGGGAATACAGTCTTGGAGTCTTTCTGCTATAAGCCGACGTCCCCCGTGTTGACTCGTGCCCCAGGGGTGCTATATCCCTCAAATACTGCCATGTTTCCGGCCGTATGTCTTCCGGAGCGGTCGACGACCTTGGGAAGGTTTTACTGATGAGGCTGGCTTTATCAGTGGGAGAGGCCGCCCGGGGCGGCTGCTGAGCTTCCGGCAGGGCGTGTTTTCGCACGGATTCCTGCAGGATCTCCGCAATGCGGTTTCGCTCGCTGTCGCTAAGTCTCCACTTGGACGTACCGATCGCGGTCAGAGTCACGTTCGTGAGGATGCTCTGGAACGGAACCGAGTCGGGGAAATCAAGCGCGTACACGCCGGCTTGGCCAGCTTGCCTGGTCAGCCACCGTACGCTCACGGGCTTGCTGGGATCTATCACGTCTTGTGACGTCCTGCAGAGGTAGAATCCATTATTGATGTTTCTGACCGCCAGGAATTCGCCTTTAAGATATACCGCTACTCGCTTGCGACTCTCTCTATGACGTGGCGCCAACGTCGTGGTGGCGCTTGACTCCGACGTCAGCCGCTTTTTCTTGCGCAACCGCTTTACTGCGCGGAATCGGAACACGAGCCCCGGTGGTGCGCCGGCTTCCTCGTCCGGGCTCTCATCGACCTGCTCGTCGGCCAGCTCGTACAGTTTCTCCCTTGGTAACTCGGGGTTTACCTGGCCGGGCTCGAGCACTGGGTTGCGGGACAGCGCTTCGGCGTTAGCGTTCTTCGCCCCTGGACGGTGGACGATGTCAAAATCGTACCCGATTAATGCTGCCTTCAGGCGGTTGAAGCGAAGATCGGGCTTCTTCGTCTTGTGGAAGTGTTTCAGTGCCTCGTGATCTGTGATGAAGGTGAACTTGCGGCCGTACAGGTAGCATCGGAATTGCTTCTTTGCATATACCATGGCGAGCAGCTCCTTATCGTTGGTCGGGTACCTCAGCTCGCTGCCCTTGAGACAGCGTGAAGCGAAGGCACATGGTTGATCGGCGCCCAACTTGTCCTGACTCAAGATGCACCCAAGTGCGAAATCGGAACTGTCGACCGTGACGATAAAGGGCTGGTCCATATCCGGGGCCTTGAGCACCGGTGGATTCGCCAATCGCAGTCGAAGGGTCTCGAACGCGCTCTGCTGCTCCTCGCCCCAGGTGAATTTTCCCTCTGGCTGCGCCACCTCGTATAAGGGCCTTGCGATCTTCGCGAAGTCTTTTATGAAGCGGCGGTAATAGTTGAATAGGCCGATGGCTTGTCTGACCTTTTGCGCGCTGGTGGGCACCGGGTAATTTGCCATCGCCCTAGTTTTGGCCGGGTCTGCCTTGATGACTCCGCCGCCGACTATGTGCCCGAGGACTTGGGCCTCGCGTTTCAAGAATTGGCACTTCATGTTGGCGTCCACGAGCCTCTGCAGCACTCGGCAGAGGCGATTGCCGTGCTGTTCGAGGGTCTCACTGAAGACCATCAGGTCGTCCAGGTACACCTCTACCTCCTCGCCCTGTAGGCCCCTCATGGCCAGGTCCATGGCTCTGGAGAAGGTCAGCGTCGCTTCCTTGAGGCCCATGGCTAGTCGTTTGAATTGGAGGAGCTGGTTGCCGGATTTCCCGTCCGGCGCGTAAAAGGCCGTCAGGTGCTTGGATTTGGGATCCATTTCAATCTGGTGATATCCCTGCTTCAAGTCCATGACGGTGATGTAATTGGCTGCTGCCAGGTTCTCTAGGATATCACTGGTGAACGGCAGGGGGTGACAGCTCCCCTCCGTCTCCTCGTTTAATGCGCGGAAGTCAGTCACAAGGCGGAATCGCTTATTCCCTTGAGCGACTGGCTTCTTGGGGACTATCCAAAGCGCTGAGAAGTAATTGGAGCTGGAGGGCTCGACTATCCCTTGCTCCTGGAGCTTAGCCAGCTCTCTGGCCCAT
>JACCIB010000434.1:0-150717 GCA_018906965.1 Philotrypesis tridentata | reverse complement strand
CCTGTAATATGACTTTAAGAGTATTTTTTTGAAAAATTGAGAAAATTTCAAGACGTAAATGTTCTATGTCCCAATAGTGAAAAATGCTTCCCTGAGGAGCTATGGATTTTTGAAAATCAGCAAAAAATGAAAAAAAACTGATTTTCACCAACTTTGACCCCCTGTAACTCTAAGATAATCAATGCAAAAATCTGCAAAAAATCCAGAGTAATCAGAGGCAACCTCCAGAATAAAATTCTCATAGTTATAGCTATATCAATTTTTTCGGCCGGTCCATCTCACCAGAGAATCACCTATATATATATATATATATATATATAAGTGGTGGGTTTATACACTTGCAGCCTTAGAGGCCTAGCAGGTGTTTTTTGTTACCTTTATTTGTATTCCACATTATTTTTCACATTATTCTCCTTCTTTCTCTTCCTTAACACCCATATACTTTTAGTCTGGGAAGGCTTCTCCGGTGAGGGACATGTTTCAGACGCACACTTGCCGGTTAAGCCGGCACTCTCTGGCCCCGGAAGGCCATCGGGTCCACCTTCCAGGGTAGCTTACCGGAGAAGGACCTTTTTTCAAAGTCCAGCTCCCCGTCGGTAAGGCCAAACGTTCCCTGCCTACTGCATCGGATCGGCTACCCCGTGATTTCTATATTACCCCCAGAGTCCCTAACAACTGTCTCGCAATTCCGCCCAGGTTATTCGCCTGTGGGGCAAGGAAAAACCTGGAATGACGCTGAAGGAACATTCCAGGGAAAAACCCGCCCCGAGACAGCCGGGGTACAGGGTTCTTTTCCCGCCGAAAAAAACGTAACTCAGAAAAAATCCGAGTCTTTGTCCTCGCCGGGAATCGAACCCTGACCCCTTGAGCGGTGTTGCCTGCGCGCCTAGCACGCTAACCGCGCAGCCAAACACCGCTCATATATATATATATATATATATATATATATTGCGACGTAGCAATAATTGTTGCTGCGTCGTGATCATTGTGTCAGCTGACTTGCTCTCGGCGAGTTGACAGCTCCTGGAGCGGAGATAGCGCTCGGTGGCGCTCGCAGGAGTTGCCTCTGACCGACCGCGTGCGGAGCGCAGGATGTGAGCTCTCGAGTCACACCTGCGCAGCGCGTCGGCGCTCGGGAGGGGCATGGCAGGAAGCGAGCCAGCGGCCGCACGCACGCGGTTACATGCATGCGGCGGTGTGTAGAGGGAGAGCGCGAGTGTGAGCGTGAGCGAGAGAGAGGGAGAGAGAGTCGGCGCGCGCGGGAGAGAGACATTTGGTGAGATTGGGAATCGAGTGTGTGCTTGAGAGAGAGAGAGAGAGAGAGAGAGAGAGAGAGAGAGAGAGAGAGAGAGAGAGATGAATATAGTGGCGCGAAGTTGACGGCGTTTGGAGCGCTCAGAGTTGACTTTATGTTGACTTGCGGACGTCATAGAGATGTATAGAGGAATATACGGGCTAGGAATCTCCGAGGATGATAGGGGCTTTTCAAATATTCGCGTGGCTTACAGATTATCTACAGGTGGAGCCACCGGATGGATATCGACATGATTGATTGATTGATCGATATCCATAAAGGGGGCGCGAATTTGCATTTTGAGGAAATACGTAGAGGACGTTAATTGATTTTCTAACCAATGATAAAGTGGATTTGGAAAAGAGGGCGCTGGGGAAAATCACGGATAGAGGAATAAATTAGTGGTGGTCTATTAATGGCCAATAGAGGATTTATTTCAGATTAAGGACCAATTGGAAAATTCGGTGATCAGATCGACGCTTCCGTGAAGAAGGAGGCCGGGTGGGAAAAACGCGGCATCTTTCCTCAGACGAAGCGTCGACCGCGTCACTCTGTCGGCGGACGCCTTGGTGGTAGTCCGCACTCTGATTCCGTCACTGGCATTTGGTGAATCCAGTTAGCTTTTCGGCAACTATTGTTTTTCCGTCCTGTCCGTTTGGAAGCCATCTTGGTTGCTGGATATTTTGTGGAGGAAGTTTGAGAAGAGACGTTTTTCTTTGGAGGAATTATTGTGGAGGAAATTGGCGAAGGAGTTGGGTTTGATTCGTTTCATAGAGGAGATCGGTAATATTTCATATTATATATATTTGTGATATATAATTGTTTGTGGCGACGACGATTTTAATAAAGGGTTGAGGCGATTGCGTAGAGGAACCTTCGCGTTTCCAGGTCCTGAATGCTGTTTTCCCTTTTATTCGATTAGAATCAATCGTAGAGGAACTTTCGCGGCCCTTTTTCTATTTAGCACTACTGAGTAGTTTGGATTTAGTAATATAGCCGCGTGCCCATGATTGTATTTCGAGTCACCATAAATTTGTTTGCACGAATAATAATTGTATAAGAAAATTAGAATATATTTGTGACTGATTAACCATTACATATCTGTGTTACCATTTTCAACCTGATTGCCACCACATTTCCCGCTTTCCATCCATTGCAGGGATACCACGAGTCAGGGAAAAGGAACAAAGCCGTGTGTTTAATAAATACTTTGTAAATAACTGGAATTCCTGTGCGGGCGGAAAAATTCCACGTTACAAATGGCGCCCATCGTGCGGCTTTAGGTGTTGGAATTTTTATTTTCATCAGGAAATTTGTGTGGAGGAAATTTAGAGGAAATTTTAGCAAAGACGACTTGGAGTCAATTTGGCGGGCATTTTGTGGACTTGGCAGTTGAAGCGTGGTCGTGACGCCATATTAGATGCTAAGCGTCGGTTGAGAATTTCAAAGTTTCTTTTCCTTTCCTGTTTTGTGGTGGCAATTTTGGGATTATATGTTTGGTGATTGGATTTATTGTGCAACAATTGGAATTTATGGAGGATACCCATAGTGGGAAAAAAATTTTTTTTTTCCCTTTTCACGTTTCTTGTTTTGGGATTTTCTTTGGATTTTTAAATTTTGGGCGTGCCCTTATTCCTTATGCACACACACACATGGTTGAATTTTTTTGATTTATAATTTAAGTAAATGAATTTATTATTGGACATTGTATATTATTTAATATTATTTATTATGATTGAATTTTGTGGAGGAAATTTTCTTTCAGGAAGATTGTGGAGGAATTTTTTTATTTTACAGGAAGATTGTTAACCCGTGTGGGGGAATTTTTTTTTCGGGTACAAGTGTAGAGGAATTTTTTATTTCAGGAAGCTTGTGATCTGTATGGTGGATTTTTGAATTTCAGGAAGATTGTGGAGGATATTTTGTTTTTTTTTAATCTTTCCTTTGACATACAGAATTTTTTTTTCCCGCCACGAGGGTTGGGGGTGTCCTGTATTGTATATTTATATTTATTTTTCTTACGCTACGAGCGTATCGAATTTCCCTGTATTTTAGTGTGCGTGCGTAGGTAGGGTTTCCCTATTTTTTTTGTGGAGGATTCATTTCTTGTGGCGGTAATTGCTGTTTAACTTATAAGGATGTCAACCATGGAGCAAGAATATAGAAACTGCATGAAAAGGCTGCTGGAGGAAAGAGAACTTCGGGCGCGGATGCGGGCAATAGTGGCTCGAGATATAGAGGAAATCTCGGGCGAGTTGCGTGAGTATGGCTATAGTACTTTGGGTTCAAATAGAGAATTGGCGGAGAGGCTGTTTCGAGCAAACCTGTTGGTAGAAGGTTTTGAGGATGTTCCCTGGTATAAAGAGGTTGATGAAAGAGAAAATTTGTCTCCTGCTGAGAGGCTGGTAAAACCGACTTTAGAGATAGCAACGGTGGATCAACAGGATCCTGAAATGGCAGTAGTGGTTTCTTCAGTGGAAGATACGACGCCGACAACAAGTATAATTACGGTGACTTGTGGAGCTCAAGGCACAACGGTGACGACGTCGTCTTATGGAGGAAGAAACATAAATACTGTCTTTTCTATGCCGTATTTGGCAGATAGAGGTTTTGCAGGTAACATTGGAAATACTTTGGAGAATATGCCTGGTCATACTGGAAATGACAGATGTATGGAAGATTTTAGATGTATTGTGGATGTTACGCATGGCCGAAGAGATTTTAGAGATTGTACTGGAGCAGATTTTAGATCTGGCTCATATTGTCATGGAAATTTGGTGAAAATACTTCAGAGCTGGTGCCAGAGGTTTCGCGGAACAGAGAACAGAGTCGTTGCGGAAAATTTTTTAGACCAGATGGAAAACTGTCGGAGGAGTGAAAACGTTCCCGATGAGACAATGCTGACTGCTGCAGCTTGCTTGTTTACAGGTGTGGCGGCTAGTTGGTTTAGGGTAAAGAGGAAAGAAGTGACATCTTGGAGGCAATTGATAGTGGCTTTCAGAAATAGATTTATTGGAGAAATTAGTCAGAGAGACATTTACAGTGACCTGCTGAGAAGAACACAAGGTATGGGGGAACCGATCACGGCATTCATCGATTGTTTAAAATATATTGTGGATCATTTAGACAATCCTCCGAACGACAGGGAGTTAATAGGCATGGCCTATGAACGAATTCGATCAGAGTATCGGAATTTCATGGTAAACATGAAAATTACGTCTTTACAGGATATAGAGAGGTATGGTCGGCAATATGAGAGAATTAAGGAGATGAATGACTGTTGGGAACCTCCACCTGAAAAAAAAACGAATGAAGCTTCCGGGAGCTGGATATCTTCCGAGGGATCGTGACAAAGGAATAATTAAAACAGTGGTGGTAGAGGAAGTAATTCCTTCTGAACCAGCGAAACCTAGAAGTCAGAAGACACCCGGAGGTATGAGATCCAGCACTCCAACGAATAGCGGTAATGAGATTGTGTATAATGGTCAGGCTGGAGTGAATGTTCCAATAAATCAGAATCAGTATCATCAGCCGCAACAGCAGTCTTCTGGTTGGAATATTGGTGGAAAAATAGATATTGGAGGGCAAAATGGCGGTTTTTTACAGCGTAGAGGAAATTTTCAGGATCAACGAGGGAATACTCAGACAGATTCAAGGAAATGCTATGCTTGTGGAAAAGATGGACATATTGCCAGTAGATGTCCGGACACTAGATGTTATAGGTGTCATCAGATGGGTCATAAGGCAAATAGTTGTAATGCGCCGGCAGCAACAGATATTTATTGCCAATTATGCAACAAATCTGGGGTCACACTTAGAGAGTGTCCGGATTGTGATATTTTGAATAAGTTGGGAAATGGCAGAGCGGGGGCGTAGCTCAGTTCCCTGGCTTCCGCGTAGATGTAGGAACTGTTAGCGATAAAATTGGAAGTTTGGAAGATGGTAATGGAGGTAGTGGTTTAGTGGAAGTAAATAGAGGAAACGATGAATCTCTGATTACTACTTGGTATGGCGGTATTTCTAGAGAAGAGAGTATGGATAAAAACTTGCATACAGTAAGTAAAGATTCATCAATTGATAGTGTTGGTATCACTCAAGATATTACAAATTGTGAAGAAGATGTATTGAGAAGATCTACTGCTGATAATGGGAACGAGAAACTTAAACGAATACTGAGGACAAGCGATGAACCTATAGTACGTCGTGGGAGTAATGGAAGTAGTGTCAGCAGTAGTGGTAGTGAAGAGAATTTTAGGAAGAGGAAGAGAAGTTTCGGCGAGAAGAAGGGTAGTAATAAACAGAATATTACGACCCGTGGAGGAGATTTTGATTTGTGAGTTGATACGCAATTGGAAGAATTAAAAGTTAATTCAAAAATAGTGGATCAACCTTTGTGTGAGAAGGCGGACGTTGTGAGGAAGACATGTTCAATTGGTAATTTTGGGAACAATGTCAATAATCATGACGTTGTAAGGCCGGTTGTTTTGAGTAGTAATAATTATTCACATTTGGAGGTAGTGCAGGATGTTTCAAAGGGTGCCATGCCTGGGGACAAAAACACTACAAAGATACGATTTGAGAAGAAGGTAGAGACATTAGATGTTGGATGTGCATGGGTAAAAATCTGGTTCTACAGTTAAAGAGAAGGTAGAGGTTTTTTTTAGAGGAGGGGAGCAGTGTTGGGCTTCCAGAGTACATCATGGGTGCTCATGGATTAACTTCAGAGCGTGCAAGCGATTATGGTGCTGAGTAGCTAAGTTCACGCAATAGGAAATTATTCAAGTAAAACTCGCGCGCACCGTCTATCTCTTTAATAAATCTATTTTCCTCAAAGCAACTAACACGAAAAAAGCATGTCAATACTGATAAATATTTGGGTGGATAAATACTCGCTATGAAAGATAGAAAAAACAAACTTTTTCTGTTTTTCGACAACTTATTTAGTCTTCAAACTCGAAAACTTTTGTTTATTTTCACATGTATTTTCAACAAAAAGACTTCTGAAGTGTTTACTGCAGATTCAGACATTTTTTTTGCAAACTCCCTCAGTATTCTCAAGTTACAGTCTTAAACTTTAAGTTATAGTCTTTTTAAGTTATATTCAAATTCAAGTTAGTTTCAAAATTTAAATAGAAAAGTTATAGAACTCGATAAAGTGCATCTTTTTTCTATTGAGATAAAATTCTATTTTGGTTCCTGAAGTTAATTTGAAAGCATTTCTCTGCTTTGACCTCAACAGAAAAAACTTTTATTTTATCGAGTTCTATAACTTTTCTATTTAAATTTGAACACTATAACTTGAGTTTAACTGTATAACTTGAAAAGACTATAACTTAAATTTTAAGACTATAACTTGAGAACACTAGAGGAGTTTGCAAAAAGATATAAAAATAAACAAAAAGTACTTGCTTTGAAAGATGAACAAGTTATCGAAAGATAGAAATAGGTTGCTTTTTCTATGTTTTACAGCGAGAATTCAACCATCTAAATATTTATCAGTATTGACATGCTTTTTTCTTATTAATTGCTTTGAGAAAAATAGATAAACTAAAGAGATAGACGGAGCGCGCGAGTTATTCTTGAATAATTTCCTATTGCGTGAATTTAGCTACTCAGCACCATGATCGCTTGCACGCTCTGAAGTTAATTCATGAGCACCCATGATGACACTCGAAGCCCAACACTGGAGGGGAGGTGGAAATTATATTGCATATAATTTCTAATTTCGTAACTGGCGGTCAATCATAGTTGGAAATTTTTCTTCACTCGTTCTAGGTTGAAATGACTGATAACTTTTTGATTGCCAGTCAGGTTGGAGAAGTTTTTTGTTTTTTGAGACTCAATTATTATTCTGGATAGAGGATTGTAGTGGAATTGGAGGATTTGTGGTTGTTTCAGGTACATGGAGTGTTCCAGAAGGTGGTAGGGGTTTTTTTTTGTTTCAGGTTTTCGTGGAGGTTGTAGAGGTTTATGGAGGAAAACCTGGATATCCAGGGATATCCAAAGTTTTGTGGGGGGTATTGCGACGTAGCAATAATTATTGCTGCGTCGTGATCATTGTTGTACGGCCAGCTAACTTGCTCTCGGCGAGTTGACAGATCCTGGAGCGGAGCCAGCGCTCGGTGGCGCTCGCAGGAGTTGCCTCTGACCGACCGCGTGCGGAGCGCAGGATGTGAGCTCTCGAGTCACACCTGCGCAGCGCGTCGGAACTCGGGAGGGGGCATGGCAGGAAGCGAGCCGGCGGCCGCGCGCACGCGGTTACATGCATGCGGCGGTGTGTAGAGGGGAGAGCGCGAGTGTGAGCGTGAGCGAGAGAGAGGGAGAGAGAGTCGGCGCGCGCGGGAGAGAGACATTTGGCGAGAGTGGGAATCGAGTGTGTGCTTGAGAGAGAGAGAGAGACAGAGAGAGAGAGAGAGAGAGGGAGATGAATATAGTGGCGCGAAGTTGACGGCGTTTGGAGCGCTCAGAGTTGACTTTATTTTGACTTGCGGACGTCATAGAGATGTATAGAGGAATATACGGGCTAGGAATCTTCGAGGATGATAGGGGCTTTTGAAATATCGCGCGGCTTACAGATAGTCTATAGGTGGAGCCACCGGATGGATATCGACATGATTGATTGATTGATCGATATCCATAAAGGGGGCGCGAATTTGCATTTTGAGGAAATACATAGAGGACGTTAATTGATTTTCTAACCAATGATAAAAGTGGATTTGGAATAGAGGGCGCTGGGGAAAATCACGGATAGAGGAATAAATTAGTGGTGGTCTATTAATGGCCAATAGAGGATTTATTTCAGATTAAGGACCAATTGGAAAATTCGGTGATCAGATCGACGCTTCCGTGAAGAAGGAGGCCGGGTGGGAAAAACGCGGCATCTTTCCTCAGACGAAGCGTCGACCGCAAATATATATAATATTTCATATTATATATATTTGTGATAGATAGTTGTTTGTGGCGACGATGATTTTAATAAAGTGTTGAGGCGATTGAGGCGCGTAGAGGAACTTTCGCGTTTCCAGGTCCTGAATGCTGTTTTCCCTTTTGTTCGATTAGAATCAATCGTAGAGGAACTTTCGCGGACCTTTTTCTATTTAGCACTACTGAGCAGTTTGGATTTAGTAATATGGCCGCGTGCCCATGATTGTATTTCGAGTCACCATAAATTTGTTTGCACGGATAATAATTGTATAAGAAAATTAGAATATATTTGTGACTGATTAACCATTACATATTTGTGTTACCATTTTCAAGCTGATTGCCACCACATTTCCAGCTTTCCATCCATTGCAGGGATACCACGAGCCAGGGAAAAGGAACAAAGCCGTGTATTTAATAAATACTTTGTAAATAACTGGAATTCCCGTGCGGGCGGGAAAATTCCACGTTACAATATATATATATATATAATGAACATGTTATAATATTTATCTTAATTATACAACATTATTTGCATAAGAAAGCATAAGTTTGACTTCGATATGCAGTACAAAACATGAGTAGTATGGTGGCACCATGGCGAATGTAAACAAATATGACCCTGACTTCTGTAACCTCTCGTCCATGTAACTTTGGTCAAGGGCATATTTGTTTATATTCGCCATGGTGCCTAACTACTTGGAAGGGACCCCCTCTCCCTCTATTTTTTCGCTATAGTGTGGCGAGACACTTTGAAGAGAACTCCGCTCTCCAAAGTTTCTTCTCTGAACGAGAAGATACTTTGGTAAAATCCTTATTTTTCTCCATAGTACCCGTAATATGCAAAATTTCTTTGAATAACGTAACGTACTTAGAACTAGACTATATCTAGAGTAAACGTGGAGGATGTTTAGGTTGGGGTAGTAGGAGGTAGTATTTGGTCAAATGAGAAGACAAACTATAGTGACAAATAATGTTTATTCAATTAATACTTATAAATCTAAATACAAATTACGAGTTAGATAATGCAGTACTATTTACTGTATTATCTAACTCGTAGTAACGAACAAATTCGTAAATAATTAAGTAAATGCCTTCGAAATTTAAAACTGTATTGGTTTCTTTTAATATTTTATCAATTTGATGGACTAGTGTGCCGTCAAAGTCACGCTTGGCATATTCAATGTTATACACTGTAAAATAAGTGTATTGCGAGTTTTGCCTATTTTGTAGCTTTTCCTTACAATAACTCCCGACCTCGCTCACACAATCGCAATAGCATATTTCACACTTAACAAATACTTAGTTTTTTTATCGATAATTTTGGATAAAGCCTATAATCGATCAAAAGTGAACCTCTTAAATACCAATGATGGCTTACGTGATCTTTTCGCCCTTGGCCCATCAGATCCTTGTGTTCCTACAGCAGTCTCTTCAATCAACTCGAAGGCTCGATCAAAATAGCTCATCATGAATCTTATTATAAATCCATACTACTACTGCTGCTGCTGGGTTTGAGGTTAATTGTTTCTCCTGTACGATGGTTTTTCTGCACACCGACTCTTGTGACTCGTTAAAGTCGGAACTGTCGCTATTTGATTTGCCGCCAACACAAACAGTCATTGAGAACTCTCATTGGGTGCAGTATAAGCCAATCTCGTTACTTACCGATCAAGCGCCAATAGCATTTGCAATCCCCGGGAATGCGGAATACAATGATTTAGCGCACACAATGCTGAGTCTGCGTGTCAGTATAGAACGGACTACTGCACCGGATAAAGATGAGACTAAGCCACCGATCGTCGGACCTGCAAATAATTTCATGCATACACTTTTCAATCAAGTGAATGTACTATTCAATCAGAAACCTGTATCGCCGCCAAATAATGCTTACGCCTACAGATCATACATCGAGACACTGCTAAATTATGGCCCTGCAGCAAAAAACTCGCATTTGACGAGCATCTTGTAGTACAATGACACAGCAGACCACATGGACGACATTGGTACACGTAAAGACGGATTCATTAAACGTCAAAGATTCATGAAAAATGTCAAAGTCGATTTGCTTGGACACCTACACGTAGGTGTCTTCAATATGGACAGACGATTGCTCAGTGGCATTGAGGTATATGTACGTCTTATTCGGTCTCGTGATAGTTTCTGTCTAATGGCGGAGAGTGATGTGTACATTGAAAGTATAACGGAGGCAACGCTGTTCGACGTGCAAAGATTAATCCGAGTATAGCGATGTGTCACGAGAATAAGCTCTCTAAGACGACGGCAAAGTACCCAGTAACACGTGTGGAGGTGAAAAACGTGATTCTGAATAGCGGTGTTCATGGTCAATCAATCGATAACATTATATTAGACCAATTACCAAAAGAATTATCATTGGTTTTATTGAAAATCAGGCTTACAATGGCGATTCTGGACTGAATCCTTTTAATTTCAAAAACTATAATATAAATTTTTTGTGTTTATACGTGGACAGTGTGCAGGTGCCCTCGAAACCACTACAGCCTGACTTCAAGAACACAAATACATATGTGGATGCGTATCACACACTCTTTTCGGGTACTGGTATGCATTTTGCGAATATGGGTAATTTAATATCACGCAATGCATACCCGAATGGACACTGCCTGTATCCATGATGATGATTTTTTGATCAAGCATATCTTTGTCACTGTATGCATGAAAGAATCTGTCGATCTCGTCAAATTGCTCCTGAAACACTGTCCATGTGGACAGTGAGAAGGAGAATCCTTGAAAGTCCTGATTGCTGAGGCGAACAACAGGGTTAAAGTCACCAGAACCGACTGCCGTATTTTCTAGGCCCAGGTGAACAAATTTGCCGTAGGAATTATTCAGCCCATAAACCATGGGTAGTATTTGATGGCAGCGATACTTGCTCTTCTGACTCTCCTCCACCACCACCTGGCTCAGACTTTCCAACTGTCTCTTCTGACCAGCCATTTTCTCGGACTTTAACACGTTGCGGTTAAGAGAGAACTGTATGCTGCCGAATATATTCGAAATTATATTCGAAAACTAGGTAGGTTCGATGGGGGGGGGGGGGGTGGAACCATTGAGAATAAAGATCGCAGATAGTGGGGAGCCAATAGAATCTCTGTCACCAGAATGGGGACCCAATAGAAATTTGCAGACTAATCATTTCTTAAAAGCCACGTAAGCAAGTATATCCAGTAACATTCACGCTTCACAATACATTTTTAATATTAGATTACAGCTTATCGACAAATTTTTCAACAACCTCATCATTTTTGCTAAGGTCTGTTGAGAAATTCTTGAGAAATCGTCGAATACTCAAACCATTAAACATATAGTACAGAAACATGATACAATATTTTCCACAAGTATCGGATAAAGTGCTTTGCAGCTGAATATTACACCATCTTATCCGCTTGCAATTTCGCTTGATTCGACTCACGTGATCTGGAACTCGTGGCGCCACTGCAAAGCTATCGAAATACCAGCCTACGCCATTTTGTGTGACGTATTTTGCTACCCAATGTCTGCCACGTCTGTCATGATCTTCGGTATTAAACACAAAGCCACAAGGTTTTACCCACGTTACTGGGCACTATAACTCCTACCGCATGAGAGGTCATTTTTCGAAGCTGCTGGAGAATATCCAGAGAGTTCATTATTGCAGAGGTCGTGGGGTGAAGGAACGTTCAGAAGATTTAATTATATCCGCACCACCGACTCTCGCAGTCAGCCAGTACTTCAATTTATAGGCGTTGTTGAGCGCACAGGTATAGTGGAGAGAGCAATGCTTAATGGCGTGTTGCAGATAATATTTTTCACAGTACGGTAATCTGTGAAAAGGTGGACACTCTCCCTTCTCCACCAAATCAATAATTTCCCGCGTAAGTAAGTAAGTAGTACGTTTACTCAGCACCTTTGCTTTTTCAGCTCCTCGAACGAATATTTTTGGCGCACTTCTGCAAACTTCGTGCAAACTTTTGTACAATTTCTTCATGGTCACGTCACCCTCGTACCAATCTAGGCCGTGATGATGCAGTGTCAGCCAATTATTCTGCCTTAAAATATCTTTTTTCAAAAATACTGTTTTACAAATTGGCGCGGTGATCCAATGGGTCGTAATCTCTTGATTCACACCCACTATAACCACTTCTTTTGGCCCTATACGGCCCTTATTATACTGTCCTACAAGAACTGCAGATCGACCACTATATCCATGATTTGCTTTTGCGGCTATCCGTTCAGTTTGAGAAGCACCGATCGACTGACTGCTTTCCACGGGACAAGGTGCTTTTATACGCATCTTCTGCAGAAACGCCATCTATCTTAGCCGCTGTAATCCACCAAAACTTGTCGAGACGAGTCAATCTCCACGAGATTGTCATACTGAGCATAAATTATGCAATTCACCACGACATCCAATGCGTCATCAAATCTCACCTCGATTCTCACGCTACCTCTTCGAATCAAATTTGAATGACTGTCACAGATAGCCGACAAGTCCGGTGTCAAATCAAAGGGAAACAGGCAGTATCCATTCGGGTATGCATTGCGTGATATTGAATTACCCATATTCGCAAAATGCATACCAGTACCCGAAAAGAGTGTGTGATACGCATCCACATATGTATTTGTGTTCTTGAAGTCAGGCTGTAGTGGTTTCGAGGGCACCTGCACACTGTCCACGTATAAACACAAAAAATGTTTTCCTTTTTGCCATCACACGATAATAATTCATTGCTTTCAAACCCCAATATTTTAGATAACTTTTCGGATAAAGAAAATGCATGCACATAGTTAGCGCACTTGTTCTGGCCACATGTGCATCTAACCTGTATATATCCGCCACACTGAATTTCGAATACGAGATGATCTTTCACATTATCGAGATTATTGATCTCGTGTAAAAGAGTCTTCATATCGTGATAAACGCCACATTTTATCTGACTAAAAGGTCTTTGTATTCTCAGCGAGGCGTAACTCGTTATCCGTGTAAATCTGCAGTGTGGTTGTCTTTACACTCACTACGCCCTCCATCTGGTCTCTCCGCGATACGTGCTGGAAGGTAAGGGGTATTTGTATTTCTGTGAGACACACACCAATTGCCGTGGAGAGAAAAATTTTGAGGAAGTTGTGTGACAAATTTATTGGCCGTGTTATTTGGATAAAAATGCGTTTACTGCTGCTGCTGGACAAAACAATGTAGAATTCATCCCTCATTGTGATTGTTCTTGTTATTTTGAATATTTACTAAATCTTTTTCGAATACCCAAGAATTGAATTTTTCGGGATACCCCTTCCAGCTAACCCGATATTCTTTTCTCGCGCCCCTACCTCTACTCTCCAGCACCGTGTGTATCTCGAAAGTCGCGCTGGACAAGTCTTATGTACACGACTCAGCTGCTGCTCGTAGAAGAATCTCACAATTTCAGCACGACTGACTCGAACCGAGTCACCCACGCTGTATTTATGCTCATGATGACGTAGTCGTTTCCCACTACCACCGTATCGTCCTGTCAAATTTTCGCGTGCTCTAGCGGCATTGTACATAGTCACGCTAGATGGCGCTATTTTTAATGCACTATGCCCCGAATTATTGTACGACTGTACAATATTATCCAGTACATTGATATAGCCCCTCGTACCAAGATGTGTAAAATAGCGCCACATTAGCGTCGCTTGTTTGCGCAATTTGCTTCTTTGGCACTTGCTCAGCGGTACGTTTCCACGGAGAATATTTAGTACACACTCGGCGAGATAGAGGACAAGTTTGCGGCTGGCCTGGCGCAGAAGAGCTACACGTTGCCGCGCGTCCAGATGACAACACAACACTCTCAGTATATCCATACATTTGATGGCAGCGATACTTGCTCTTCTGACTCTCCTCCACCACCACCTGGCTCAGACTTTCCAACTGTCTCTTCTGACCAGCCATTTTCTCGGACTTTAACACGTTGCGGTTAAGAGAGAACTGTATGCTGCCGAATATATTCGAAATTATATTCGAAAACTAGGTAGGTTCGATGGGGGGGGGGGGTGGAACCATTGAGAATAAAGATCGCAGATAGTGGGGAGCCAATAGAATCTCTGTCACCAGAATGGGGACCCAATAGAAATTTGCAGACTAATCATTTCTTAAAAGCCACGTAAGCAAGTATATCCAGTAACATTCACGCTTCACAATACATTTTTAATATTAGATTACAGCTTATCGACAAATTTTTCAACAACCTCATCATTTTTGCTAAGGTCTGTTGAGAAATTCTTGAGAAATCGTCGAATACTCAAACCATTAAACATATAGTACAGAAACATGATACAATATTTTCCACAAGTATCGGATAAAGTGCTTTGCAGCTGAATATTACACCATCTTATCCGCTTGCAATTTCGCTTGATTCGACTCACGTGATCTGGAACTCGTGGCGCCACTGCAAAGCTATCGAAATACCAGCCTACGCCATTTTGTGTGACGTATTTTGCTACCCAATGTCTGCCACGTCTGTCATGATCTTCGGTATTAAACACAAAGCCACAAGGTTTTACCCACGTTACTGGGCACTATAACTCCTACCGCATGAGAGGTCATTTTTCGAAGCTGCTGGAGAATATCCAGAGAGTTCATTATTGCAGAGGTCGTGGGGTGAAGGAACGTTCAGAAGATTTAATTATATCCGCACCACCGACTCTCGCAGTCAGCCAGTACTTCAATTTATAGGCGTTGTTGAGCGCACAGGTATAGTGGAGAGAGCAATGCTTAATGGCGTGTTGCAGATAATATTTTTCACAGTACGGTAATCTGTGAAAAGGTGGACACTCTCCCTTCTCCACCAAATCAATAATTTCCCGCGTAAGTAAGTAAGTAGTACGTTTACTCAGCACCTTTGCTTTTTCAGCTCCTCGAACGAATATTTTTGGCGCACTTCTGCAAACTTCGTGCAAACTTTTGTACAATTTCTTCATGGTCACGTCACCCTCGTACCAATCTAGGCCGTGATGATGCAGTGTCAGCCAATTATTCTGCCTTAAAATATCTTTTTTCAAAAATACTGTTTTACAAATTGGCGCGGTGATCCAATGGGTCGTAATCTCTTGATTCACACCCACTATAACCACTTCTTTTGGCCCTATACGGCCCTTATTATACTGTCCTACAAGAACTGCAGATCGACCACTATATCCATGATTTGCTTTTGCGGCTATCCGTTCAGTTTGAGAAGCACCGATCGACTGACTGCTTTCCACGGGACAAGGTGCTTTTATACGCATCTTCTGCAGAAACGCCATCTATCTTAGCCGCTGTAATCCACCAAAACTTGTCGAGACGAGTCAATCTCCACGAGATTGTCATACTGAGCATAAATTATGCAATTCACCACGACATCCAATGCGTCATCAAATCTCACCTCGATTCTCACGCTACCTCTTCGAATCAAATTTGAATGACTGTCACAGATAGCCGACAAGTCCGGTGTCAAATCAAAGGGAAACAGGCAGTATCCATTCGGGTATGCATTGCGTGATATTGAATTACCCATATTCGCAAAATGCATACCAGTACCCGAAAAGAGTGTGTGATACGCATCCACATATGTATTTGTGTTCTTGAAGTCAGGCTGTAGTGGTTTCGAGGGCACCTGCACACTGTCCACGTATAAACACAAAAAATGTTTTCCTTTTTGCCATCACACGATAATAATTCATTGCTTTCAAACCCCAATATTTTAGATAACTTTTCGGATAAAGAAAATGCATGCACATAGTTAGCGCACTTGTTCTGGCCACATGTGCATCTAACCTGTATATATCCGCCACACTGAATTTCGAATACGAGATGATCTTTCACATTATCGAGATTATTGATCTCGTGTAAAAGAGTCTTCATATCGTGATAAACGCCACATTTTATCTGACTAAAAGGTCTTTGTATTCTCAGCGAGGCGTAACTCGTTATCCGTGTAAATCTGCAGTGTGGTTGTCTTTACACTCACTACGCCCTCCATCTGGTCTCTCCGCGATACGTGCTGGAAGGTAAGGGGTATTTGTATTTCTGTGAGACACACACCAATTGCCGTGGAGAGAAAAATTTTGAGGAAGTTGTGTGACAAATTTATTGGCCGTGTTATTTGGATAAAAATGCGTTTACTGCTGCTGCTGGACAAAACAATGTAGAATTCATCCCTCATTGTGATTGTTCTTGTTATTTTGAATATTTACTAAATCTTTTTCGAATACCCAAGAATTGAATTTTTCGGGATACCCCTTCCAGCTAACCCGATATTCTTTTCTCGCGCCCCTACCTCTACTCTCCAGCACCGTGTGTATCTCGAAAGTCGCGCTGGACAAGTCTTATGTACACGACTCAGCTGCTGCTCGTAGAAGAATCTCACAATTTCAGCACGACTGACTCGAACCGAGTCACCCACGCTGTATTTATGCTCATGATGACGTAGTCGTTTCCCACTACCACCGTATCGTCCTGTCAAATTTTCGCGTGCTCTAGCGGCATTGTACATAGTCACGCTAGATGGCGCTATTTTTAATGCACTATGCCCCGAATTATTGTACGACTGTACAATATTATCCAGTACATTGATATAGCCCCTCGTACCAAGATGTGTAAAATAGCGCCACATTAGCGTCGCTTGTTTGCGCAATTTGCTTCTTTGGCACTTGCTCAGCGGTACGTTTCCACGGAGAATATTTAGTACACACTCGGCGAGATAGAGGACAAGTTTGCGGCTGGCCTGGCGCAGAAGAGCTACACGTTGCCGCGCGTCCAGATGACAACACAACACTCTCAGTATATCCATACATTTTCTTGGAATGGGATAGTGATGACACTGCTGCTGCTGCTGCTACTGCATAGATTATGTTGCTCCGACCATTACAGACGATAGACTGGCACATTGTCGGTGGTTTTTATGCTGTCTGCGCGCCACGTGCGTGCGGAAAGATGCACGCACGATTACGACAACTTTCCGGCGTGTCTTGCTTGAAGTCGAGGAGCAAATAGTGATAGGGCTGCGACGTGGCATCGTTGTAGACCTCCTGCAGAAATTTCGGATCTTCCGGGCTGAGCTGGCGAGTCAGATACTGAATCTGCAAACGATCGCGAGGATTCTTAAAAATCACAATGTAATTCGAGTTCAGAGATATATCACGCTGGGCCCGGTGAAAGAGATTCTACGAGAGAAATAACACGCTGAGATTGCAGTGATGGCTGGCCTTGACAAATAGATTGACGACACTCGCGCTAGCCGACTCGCGCATCAAGTCGTCGAGAATCAGGAGTTTGGGTCGCTCGGGATCACCACTGCAGTCCTCCGTCTTTGGCAATCCCTCGCAAAATTCAATGCTACCGGCAAAATTCTTGTACGACGGCTGCCACTCGGTGTAGTAGAGCAATATATGATCAAAGCGGATATTGCTCATCGCGTCAATGTGCTTGAGAAAGTTGGCGATGAATACAGTCTTGCCGCACGTGGTGGGACCGCATATCATGCACGTCCACGGGTTTTGCCAGCGCACATCCATCTCTGCTCGTGAACCATCCCAGACTAAGACACCGAGCCGTACAACCCGCGAGATTTATAAGATGCGAGATTCACAACACCCCCTGGCGGGGGATAACCACGAACGCGCGGCTGCCGCGGGGGGCCCCTCTCGCGCGCACGCACGCACGCGCGGTTGTCGAGCTTGCCGAAGGCACGATGCAAGGCTTCCCTTCTGGGAAGCTCTGTTGCACGCGCACACTGCGAGGCTCCGGAACGGTCAGCCATTTGGCTTGCGCCCCGCGGGAGCCCCGCGAAGCGCGCTTCGCGCGAGCTGGCGAGCCGCCACAAGTATTTTCTTTTGGGTGAGTGCAAGAGCCATTGGATGTATGTGTGTGTGTAAGTAGGTGGGTGGGTGGAAAAGTGTTAACTGATAAATCAATAAAATCGAGGTAAATTTTAACTTTTTTATTTTGTCACATTCTTACAAAACCGTATGGATAGCTCTTATCGGTACTTACAAAGCGTCGCTTAGAGTAAATAGGTTCAAAAATTTTACCCTCCGAGCGTGTTATCACTTCCTGAAATTGTGTCTGCTTTATGGCGTCAAATGTGAGAAATACTTGCGGTCTCTCACCACTCGCTAGTTTTTGTATAAAATTAAAATTAATTTTTTCGCTTGCCGATGCATCCAATCGGATACCCTTGACTTTGCAGACAGACGATTCTACGCCCGCGGGCGTTCGATACTTGTAAGCATAGAATTTCGGACTATCCAAGACAAAGTTGGTGATGTACGTGCCTACACCGTAGCCTGCCAGCTCATCGGTCAGTTGACTTTGAAATGGACCCGTTATCGGCTCGTACTCACCACTATTCTCCCCTCTACTCACATACACTATGGAATCTGTGTCGTAGTAGGGCACGCGTTCACCCAGTTGCTCTAGCTCGGTAAAAAGCTTAAGTGGGGCTAGCCCTGTGGTATAAGCCGCGATTCGCGGCTCTCTCTCGCGTCTTCGTGCTCGCAGTCCGACTGACATAGGGTCTCACACGGGAAAAATCGGATGATAGAGGTTCCTCGGCGGTAATACTTCGCACATGATTAAACCGGCGATACTGCTAATGTCATTGTTGTCACCGACAATTTTCGCGCACTCAGTCTCACGGACATAGAGTTTCGGATGACCAATGGGATATGGGCCATACTTGTAGATGTACGGATACAACGAGCAGACATCTACGTATTTAATTTTTTCTCCCGGCTGCACATCGTACGATTTGACGGTGTTGCCAGTCCGCCTGCCGAAAAATGCATCTTCCGGATTGAGAGGTGTATGCCAACCCCGCGTGGCCTTTCTCACATACGACAACATATTCTCGTTCTCGCTGTACTCGCGATCAAAGTCATACTCCCACTTCTCGATCAAGCGATAGCCGTGCCCACGGAAACTCTGAGCGTTCTGTCGTACCGCTCGTCCAAAGTCTCGCCGCCATTTACACCCCGTAAATCGCAACCGGCTGTGTAGCAGAGAACACAGCCGTGCCAGTAGCAGCTGTGAAACTGTAGCACTACCTTCACGCCATTTTCCAGTTCGCAAAATCCGTCCACGTGGGGACCCTTGGGCAGTCTCTTTTCACGCGCATTCACAGAGTGCAGTATTCGCCAACGCGTCGCGTGTTCCATCCACGTAAGCCATATCCACCGGCCGACATAATACCGATTGTATTTTTTCGTAAAAATACCTTGCGGAATACCCGCATAAAGGAAGACGCTATTGTGATGCATTCCTCGAACGGATCTATCGATACGCACTAGATAAACGTCTTGCGGAACGCAAGACACGGCAGTCGCAATATCTTAACGTCTTGCTTGCAGTACTTTACGATTTTGTGCTGAAAATCAAACACATAATTTTGCTCTTGTTTGTCAGCGTATACTCTAGGATTGTCTTGTGTGCGTCAACGCTCATTGAGTTTGGCGAGAAAGTTTCAATATGCGACATTTTACCCACATAATTCTGATTTTCCGGCGTGTTAAATAGATAGGGGAAAGTGCCTTTCTCAATGTTGCCTAGTCCGTAGGCTTTCGGTAGAGCGCTCAATGGCATATGCAGATAATTGAGACTGTCGAGGAACTTTACGTGCGCAAATTGCATCATAATTATTTTCGACCCGTTTAAAATTAGGCTTGGCGTCTCGCGAAAGTCTTTGCGCTCGATCAGATATTTTAAAATGAACTGTGCATCAAAACCCTGAGCATTGTAGGCTATACAAATGACCGAACGGATATCTTTTTGCGCGCCAGAACCAAATCAATCAACTGCTTGACCGGCTCATCCGCCAAAACGTACTCCCGTTGCCCGCAAAAATTGCACGACTCTGAAATATTTTCATCGTGCAGACATGTGCTGCACATCTGCTGTACAACGCACAGATTCACAACGTGTATGCGTGTCCTATCATCGCCCACCACAGTGTCCGACTGCTGAGTCTCAAAATCATAAAATCCATGAAAAAAAGCGGAATCCGATTGGTTGTATCCGGTTACATATTTTAGAATAGACATTATCGCAGACGTGCGCAGATGTATTACTAATTCTAATAGTTCTACAACATCTCGAGCAGATCTTCAAACTTTCGCATACCGTGTGACCCTTATCAAATGAATTGGCTTTCAGATGATTGAGATAACAGGTCTGGTCAAAAAACATTCTGCCGCATCGCGAATACTCTAAACACACGCTAGACTGTGAATCACGCACGCAAGGTGGACTCTGCAGACAACTACACGATTTTTCTGTTACAGGACAAACAATAAGCCCGTCTACAGGCTGCTGCTACCAAGTTCAAAATGGGCTGATAATGTCGCGCGTTCTCATAATAAATAATGTGTAGAGTATATCTGACTGTATTCCCGACATTGTAGACATACTCGCTACCATCGTACTATGGTTTATCACCACGAGCAAATCCCTGAAACGAAAACACGACTTTAGACACATCTAAACAGGCGTAATACTCATGAAATAATTTTATTTCTGGTAGACCGCAACCGGTTTCGGGTACGATGACTCTAGCGCTATTACAAAGCTTTAAAGCTCTCTCTTTTTGGAATTTGCCATTGCCCTGTCTGACTTTATCCCACATTTTCTGCAGATATCCCATGCGAGCGTCACCACGAATGGCGTGTATGTGCGCGCTCACGAGTGATCTATCCAGACAGAGATTATACATATTTCCAATGTTCAGAATGGAACGTTTGAAGACTGACTCGGATGTAAGCGTGACTCGACCGCGTCCCTGGGGTACCGACACCGTATTGATAGTGATTTCAGTGCCTCGTCAATCTTAAGTCCGTCATTACTCTGCGAAACGCTTTCCAAGAGTTCGAGTATATCGCTTACAAGCGATTCTCGCACTTGTCTATACGAAATCCACACAACGCCGTGACGAAACTGCACAGAGTTTATAGACATGCCGATAAAGTCGGTGGGTCTAGTATTCTTGCACAAGTACCTGTGGATCTCGTGTAGACCGCGACTTAGCTACTCTGAGACGTCTATGTTGAATGGTGTCGGCCGACGAATACTGATGATCGCCTCAAGACCATTTAGACAAAATATCCGATAGTAATTTGTATGCTCTTGATGAATTATGATGTACCGCCACACTGATTCTTTATCACAACCACCACCACCACCCTCCTGCAAGTAATTGACTATTTTTTAAATATGTACTCTGCCATTTACTTTTGCTACTGCTATCATTGTCAATAGCGCGTGAAATGCTTACATACAGTGTAAGTCTTGTCATTGTCGTCCGCATCATGTCCTCATGTCTCGTCGCCACTTAAGGTGCTAGAACTTGAAGAAGAGGCGGAAGATTGCGAGGATGACGATGCATCGGTGACTACTCCATCGTCATATTCTTCTTTTTCTTTTTTTGAAGCGCTGATCTCCATGTCGATGTTAGTATCAATGGTATCGCCGTCGTTGTCAAGATTTTCCTTAATAGGTCTTGCCATGTACGACGTAGATGGCTCTGAAACAATGATCAACGCTGCATCAATCTCCATAACTTCAACAGTCGTGATCACTTCTGATTCGTCTGAATTCGGAGAAGCAATCGAAGAAACAGCAGCTAAAGTTTCACCTATACTGCAAATGGTCACGTCTTCCGAAGATTGGTGTGACTCGGCAGATGGTATTTTGAGATTTAATGTCACCTCTGGGTTCTCTTCCAACATCACCTCATCATCATCATCCAGCTGTACAAGTTCTATCATGGCATCTCCTTCAAGATCAGAGATCATATTATCGAGATCTGTAAAACGTTAACATTTACATATTTCTCTCGTTTATCTAATATGAATTTGAAAAGTTTTGAATTACCTAGAATCAGTTGATACTGTTGCATGATGTCCTTGACTTGCCAGGCCTACTGCATTCCACGACGCTGGATACTCTCGCCCAGAAGACGAATAATATCTGCCTCGCTCGAAGAAACCACGATTGAATAAAATCATAATAGTGCGCAGGCTGCAGAAATCTATTATATATTTGAGTCTTTGTGGAAGAGTGTCGATCGAGCAATGTCTGAGAGATTGACGCCACTTATCATTACAGAAGAAGCGTGCTGCTGGCTCGCGTAACATCACTATGCTCAAGACTTGAAACACAATCCTGAATAAACGTAATTTATTCATGATGTAGATAAATTGATCTCTTGTTAAAATTTTTCGTGGCTACGGCTCAACAGCTTAGTAGTGTAGTCTTATTGAATTAGGTGGCACAAGACAATGTCTACCAACCAACCAATCACGTGAGGGCTGGGTTAATCTGAGCGAAAAAGAGATTAAGGTATAGTCAATGACGTAAAATAGTGTAATTTTAATTGATTTTTTATTATTAACTATCTATTTTTTACAATAATAATATACACTATTATAAAGTTAATTTAAATAAACTTTCCGATATATCATCAATGTCCATATTAATAATTTTTATGTCGTGCTCTACACTTTTTAGTCTACTTAAAGTAATACCCGTAAATAAGCCTAAATGCGCGCGCATATTATCTAATTTTAAAGTATATTTATTTACAGCCTTAATAACATTATTAGTAATCTCCCAATGAACGCCACTTTCATTTTGGAGTTTTAATAGTAAATCGTGATCACGTCCATGCTCAGGTGTTAATAAGCGGAATTCTTTAAGCTGTCTATTTTCAAGAAGCACTCTTTCTTTATCTTTATTCATTAAACTGATAACCATGGCCGTGAGTTCGTCAATTCGTCTGTGCATGTGCAGGTCAGTTAGGCTTGATTCTAGTGGGTTAATCATCTCTAAAATATAAGTATATACCCTTGAAATATATTCAGCTGTACGTGGTTTATGTATTAAAAATTTATTAAATACCTCTCAATTTCAATGAGTCTCTGGCCTCTTGTCAGTCTCTCGTTGAAGATGTCCGCTTACAGCTGATCAAGATATTCTCTTAGTAAGGAAGTCTCGCTGGCTTACTGCTGAAGCTGATATCTGATGCAAGTTACTGCTGCTACTGCTGAACACTGTGTGATAGCTAACTGCCTTACTTCGGTCGCTTTTATAGTGCCAGCAGGCCACGAATCTTGGTCTGTAGAGGGGTGTTTTGCTGACGATGCTGAGAATTTAGTCGAAACCTGAAGAAGTATAATGCTGATCACATTTTGAAGAACTCAATCGAGATTTCGTAAAGAGTTGATCACGTTTTCTTAGATGAAATTGAATATAGTGCTGACCACACTTTCAAGAAGTCTGGAAGAGTGCAATAGGTGACGCTGATGTCGCCCCATCCAGCTTTTGCTACATCAGCGAAAATTATTTATTTATTCGAATAAATGTTTAAAAGTCGTCAGTCTGGTGCTGTCGCTCGGTGAGGTAAGATCTTCTCTACTCTAAGAACCTATTATTCATTATGTATTTATGTGACAAATACATCGATAGATCGATCGATTTGTCGTCAATACCCAGCCGATTGGTTCGAAAGTCGGGTCACTGGATAGCTTCTGAGTTGTGGTTCATAAAATCATTATCCCGCGAAATTATTGGGTCAATAGTTTCAGAGATATGAGCGATTGATTGATTTTCTAAAAATTTGGAAGTTCTTAAAACTAGGCCAATCGCTTCGTGTCGCATGTCGTTGGATAGCTTATGGGGAGTACTTCAAAAGTTGATTATCCCGCGAATTAATCTACTCATAATCTTCGAAGATATTAAGGTGGAAATTTCATCTCTCGGAATCTGTATTGGAGGACCACTACTATACAGACACCCCTTCACACCCCTTCTCCTAGCAATATTACCATGGAAATAAGGGTGGGCTAAGCCCAAATTTTGAGGTGGTGTCGAATTTCATGTTCAGTAAGGATCCGCCGATGTTTAACGATACATCCACCAATATTTCATTGATTTATTTATGCAAATCTATAGTAAAAGATGTGTTAATGAATAGGCTACTATATTAATAAAGGAGGTGGCTGATTTATATTCTATGTCCGCCATTATAATGGACTTAGAAAAATCGCCATCGCCTCACTTGACCAGCCGACTACTCATTCGTTCGAGATTAGGATTTCACTAGCCACTCAAGAGACTAAGGGCGTGTAGAGTAGCCGTGATAAGTGACACCTCGCTAGATTAGAGTACCAGCCCATCTTCATACCTTTTTCTTCTCTCATGTACCATCTGGAGCTGCCGTTTTCTTGTTCTACATATACTCCTGATACAATTAGCCCATTCCCGCTCGGTTTTTCGACTATTTTATGTACAAAATCAATTGTGTTATCGATTATATATTCTGTGCTCAGTATATACGTTTAACTTCGCCAATAAAATTAAGAAAAAGTACAGTATTCGATGCATTACTCGAATGCATTCGATTATTCGCTTTTACTATCTAGAGAGAGAGATAGAGAGAGTGAAAGAGAGAGATTCGTATACTGCGTTGCCTCTGATTAATGCAAAGTTACGAAAATTCATGCGAGAATCGTGGCAATGGGTAAAAAATACCATTCCCACGTATACGCTAAATTGTGATCCTCGAATAAAGTTCGCTTTAAAATAAGCTAGTTGCTGGTGCAAGATCACTTTTTGAAAATGATGATGATTTGAAGAGAGGTGTTGAAACTTTTCGCATCTCCCGGTCAATCGTCGTTAAGTCCTGGAACTATTAAAATGGTCATCTCTCTCTCTCTCTCTCTCTCTCTCTCTCTCTCTCTCTCTCTCTGACTCGATTTTTTAAAATCTAATCATACGCGTACGCAGCGTACAAGAAATCAACAACCGCTTCGTGGTTTCGCCTGTACCCGGGCCGTCGCGAGAACCGTTTTTCTACGAAAGAGACGAACTCGACGACGAGGTTGCTGCCTTGATTGCGTGCACGCCTACCAGATTAACATCGAACATGCTGCAAAATCAGTCGTTGATCGTCCTCCGCCGGTGTCGACAGATGGTCGTGCGACACCGACTCTGTGCGTAGTGTGTCGGTCATTTGAAAAAATGTGGCTGGTTTTCCTGTTTTACGGCTTTGTTAATTATTAAGATGTACCAAGCGTACTGATTTTATTTCCTAGCCCTGATGAGGTGCTGAACCAGCACGAAACTTTGGCTTGTATAATAAATGATCTTTGCTCGAAGAGATGCATAGTTGTCTTTATTACAGATTAACATCGCTTGTTGAATTCGTGGAGTATGGGTCACCGGTGCTACCCGAATTGTATCCCGAGTTATTAAAGTAAGAAGCTGACATGGTGGTCAACGGAAGGTGAGGAGGTCGGGAGGGAGGATACTGAGAAGGTCGATAGGGAAGAAGCCGTGGAGGAGAACAACGACGCGGAAGAGGCGAGACGGTTACTTCACGAGGAAGAAGAGGCTGCCAGGGTTGCGCTTCTAGCTGACTCTTCGTCCGAGGAGGAGGAGGAGGAGGAGGAACAGGGTGGTACTGATGTCGAGATGGATCTGCTCGACTCAGGGGTCGACAGCGTCATCAGCAGCTTGTCGACCATACCCGATAATGCTGTTGTAGAGGAGGTCGACAGCAGTAGTAACAGCAACAGTAGCGACACCTCCGATGCCGAAGAAATGCCGTATGATCCTGTAAGGGATTCCGAACGAGAGGCTAGGCTATACCGGCTACTAGGAGTGAAAAAAAATTTATGGCGCGTGGAAATGCGCTTGTTACGTCTTAAAGAGCGTGAAGACTTGACACGTGTGCGCGTAAAAATTCAACGAACGCGTGATCGTCGTATGGCTTTATTGCGCAATAAACAGAGTGCAACGTCGACGTTTACCACCACCACGAGGAGAGCGCCCGTGATGGTGGTATATATCTATTGTAAATATATCGTAAATATATCGATTGCAACGTGTGCAGTGGTGGTGGAAGTGCGAAACATGTAGGGTTTGGCTGTGCCCCACATGTAGTACAGAACCGGAGCATGGTGCTCATGACAACGAATAAACATTGAAACATTTTTAGTTTTTTAGTTTTTAGTTAAGTTAGTTAAATAGTTAAGTGTATTTGTTTAATAATGACTCTATCGCTCGATGATGGAATAGTAAAGAATAAAAATGGATGCGTCTCTTCGAGCCAAGTTGTTTATTTTAAAATTGCCAAACGTTTCGGGATATTTTTATCCCCTCTTCAGTGGCTGTATAAACGTTAAGTTACAAGGTTTTTATTACAAAAATAATATTAAAAATAAGTGAAATTGAAATTATAAATATTAACATAGTTACCTAATTCGCAAAACAACTTTCGTGTTTTCACATTATTAGGAACGGAAAGGAAATCGCATATGGCGCTATAAATATAAAGTTAAAATTTAAACCAAAGTTTACAAAGAACTATTACAAAAATTTTTAATTATAACTTACGGCCTAGGACTCGAGAATTTTTTTAAAACAGAACGATTCACCGGTGCCAAGGTGGTAATGCGGCACCGGTCGAGGCAGGACATCAACTAATGTCTCGACAAAAATCAGGCAATATATATTGCGCAATACATACAATAGATGCTGTACTAATACTTAGAAATGTTATATAAATTACAATGCAAACCGCATCAGCGACGGATACCTCGAGCTTCATCCATATACCAAGAACAAATAACACATTGGAGGTGGCACGTTAATACTCAAGTAGCAGTGCGGGGGGCCCGCGCCGCATCGTAAGGAACGCTCCTGCCATGACTATATGACTATATAGTATACAGTATGGACGGAGCGTTGCCACGCTAATAAAAATTCATAAACCGAACAATCCCGTAAGAATTATAGTTTCAGCAATTAATAGTCCTACTTATTTTCTTGATAAATGCATATCCGTCTTATTAACAAAATATTTTCCTTTACCAGCTTCTCATATAAAAAATAGTACACAATTAAAAAGTAACCTCACTAATATGAATATTTCTGATCAACAATGTTTTGTGTCCTTCGACGTTGTTTCTTTGTTTTCGAGTTTGCCAAAAGATGCGATTATACTGTCGATCGAAAAGAGATGGAAATGGCTCTCCTCTATGAATTGTATGTCGAAGAGTGAATTTATGGATGGTATAAAAATTCTTCTCGATTGTACGTATCTTGTTTTCGATGGCAAATTTTATAAACAAATCTCAGGCGCTCCGATGGGATACTGCTCGAGCCCTGTTTTTGCAAATATGGTTCTGGAGGATCTCGAGGATCATTGTCTGGGTATTGCAAAATCTAGCGTTCGACTTTTTTACAGATACGTGGATGATTGTCTTCTGGTTTTGGATAGAGAAAAGATTGAATTTGTGTTATCTATATTTAGTAGCTATAATAACTCCCTTCAATTAACCCACGAAATTGAAGTCAATAATAGTATAAATTTTCTCGATATCTCTATTATTCATGATTCAAGTGGTCATATTTTTACGAATTGGTTTCAAAAAAATACAGCGTCATCAAGATACATAAATTATTTCTCTCACCACCCAAAAAACTAGAAGATAGCAATAACGTACAATTTATTTGATAGGGCGATATTGTTGTCCGATCCGCGGTTTCATTGTGAAAATATCGAAAAAGCTAAAAAAATTCTCATAGCTAATGACTATCCTCCAGATTTTATAGAGAAATTTAGTAAAAAGCGGATTGCTCGCAACCTGAGCCTTTCAAGGGCCTCATTAGAAGGGGGAGTTGAAAGCATTAATAACAATAATTCTAACTCTAGAAAAGGATACGCGGTGTTCCCCTACTATGAAGGGTTTAACGATAAATTAAAGTCGGTGTTGAAGAGAAATGACATAAGTTTGATTAATAGTGTTACTGATAAGTTCAACAAATTTATAAAACTTGGCAAAGATCCTACTGCTGTGGGAGACACAAGAAATGTTGTTTATAAAATCGATTGCTCCGATTGCGAATCTACCTATATCGAAGAAACGTATCGACCGTTAAAAGCTAGGGAATACGAACATAAAAGATATATAGAGAAAAGGGATCTTAACTCCCCTCTTGCGGTACATGCATTGGAGACAGGACACAATTTTGATTTTAACAATATTAAAATAATAGATAGAGAACCGTCTATGTTCCGTAGACGGTTCTCAGAAATGCTACATATTCAATTTTTCGATGGCACACTTAATAGGGCTGAGGATACGTGCCGCTTCAAAGCGAGTTATAAAAATGTCATATCAAACCTAAAAAATAGTCCGAATAAAATTTAATTGTAAATAATGTGATTGCGGAGGCTCGGTGGCGAGCGGACTGTATCAGGATCTTAGCATGCAGTGAGAGGTGTCATACCGCTTCGCGCTCTCTTCAACTCAGCCAACACATGTTCAATAGTGATTGGCTGGCGAGCCGGAGCGGAACAGCCCAGTGGGAGGTCGGGGAGACCGGGTTGCCGTGGCAACGCTCCGTCCATACTGTATACTATATAGTCATATAGTCATGGCAGGAGCGTTCCTTACGATGCGGCGCGGGCCCCCCGCTCTGCTACTTGAGTATTAACGTGCCACCTCCAATGTGTTATTTGTTCTTGGTATATGGATGAAGCTCGAGGTATCCGTCGCTGATGCGGTTTGCATTGTAATTTATATAACATTTCTAAGTATTAGTACAGCATCTATTGTATGTATTGCGCAATATATATTGCCTGATTTTTGTCGAGACATTAGTTGATGTCCTGCCTCGACCGGTGCCGCATTACCACCTTGGCACCGGTGAATCGTTCTGTTTTAAAAAAATTCTCGAGTCCTAGGCCGTAAGTTATAATTAAAAATTTTTGTAATAGTTCTTTGTAAACTTTGGTTTAAATTTTAACTTTATATTTATAGCGCCATATGCGATTTCCTTTCCGTTCCTAATAATGTGAAAACACGAAAGTTGTTTTGCGAATTAGGTAACTATGTTAATATTTATAATTTCAATTTCACTTATTTTTAATATTATTTTTGTAATAAAAACCTTGTAACTTAACGTTTATACAGCCACTGAAGAGGGGATAAAAATATCCCGAAACGTTTGGCAATTTTAAAATAAACAACTTGGCTCGAAGAGACGCATCCATTTTTATTCTTCAGTTAAGTGTATTCTTAGAATAATATGGAGGAGGAATCCAGCTACCTGTGCTGTGAATATTAAAATGAAGGTAATAATTTTAAATATATATTTATAAATTTGTGTGTGTGTGCACGTGTGTGAAGCCTTGTCACCCTCGCCGCTCAGGTTTCTTGTTCGAGTGCGCGGTGATACAATGAGGTCGTCGCGCCGCACCGAGCGCGCTAGCCGAAAAATAATGTCGACTCCCTCTAAACTTTGGAGAGCGGTGATCTCTCCAAAATGCCTCGCTACTATAGCGAGAAAAATAGAGGGGGAGGGGTTCTCTCCCAAGTGGTTTTGGCACCATGGAAAGTGTAAACAAACATGCCCTTGACCAAAGTGACATGTACGAGAGGTCACAGAGGTCAGAGTCATATTTGTTTACATTCGCCATGGTGACACCATAGTACTAGCATGAAATCATATCCTATCCTAACCAATAACTTTAAAATTTGAATTCATTATTAGATGATTTACAGCAATCATTGGCCAACGGTGAGTCAAATAAGTGCTCTTGTTGGCCAACAGTGACTGAAATCGTTGGTCAACGACGAGCGAAAAAGCGTGACGAAATAAGCAGTCCTATTGACCAATGACGGGTGGAATCGTTGGCCAACTGCACTAAAACCATACTTGGTCAATGGTTACTGAACTTTTCTACCAGGGGCCTTATTAAAGTTTAAAAACCAAATCCAATCACCATCTAGCGACACTGGTACAAAGATTTTGTAATTATTATTATCGGTTGTCTGAAGTAATGCTGCGTACGATTTTTGTATTAAGAATTAGTTAGTGTATTATAATTAGTTTAATTTGTAAATTTTGCGATTTTAGCGTTTTTGGCGAAGAAACTGTTTAGCCATGTGACTTTGTGTTTTTTGGTTTTTAAACTTGAATAAGGTAATGGATATTTATTTAACTGACATGGCGATTTAATTAATTTTTGTACAATTTTATTTGACTGTAAAACTTGCTTAGCCTCGATGAGGAAGTATGTATACTTCGAAACGTTGGCAAAATAAAAGTTTTTGGCTCGAAAAGATGCATCAATTCTTTCATCTTTAATTTTACACCATCGAGCGGTAAATTAATTAAGAACAACTAGAATAAATTAAGTTTAGTATTAATAAATGAATTAATGTAAAATCGAAATGCAAATGGAATGCTATAATAGTCAAAAAGTTTCTCGCATTGGATAAAGGAAAACAGTATTTTAATAAAATGAATAATTGTTCCGAATTTTAACAATATTAATTATAAGATTATACAACTTTCAGATTTAGAATTGATCGATGTCGCAAAGTGAACGTGATATTTAATCGCTTCCCAACACTAACAAGCGTCGTACTTATCAACTTAGCAGGCTAATAAACACTTAGAATTTTGGCTACATAAGGGTTGTAGAGAGTTTGAAAATTATTCTATAATTTAAAAGAAGAAACAACCTTATTACCTTCACACACATCAATTCACACAATGAACCCTCCGCTGAAGTATTTTTACACACTTTACATCCGCCGAGCTTTCGAATGCTTTGCATTTCTCTTTAGGGCTATTCATAGCGCAAAATAAATATATTTAAATAAATGTGTATACACTATCTGATTTTATTTTATCCCTCGGTAGTTGGTTAAATTATATTCTTGATTGGCTCAATCTCCGATGCAGTAGTTCGGTAAGGGTTAAAAAAAATAGAAAGCCCCTTTCTTCCTTACAAAAATGACGTTTTGGCGATCATTGTCGCCCTCATCAGGAAACTATTATATAAACAAATGATTTAAAAGAACAGAGTAGTACATAGAAAGCAGTATTTTTGAAAACTTTCATATCGGAGCAGTTATGATTTGTGTACATTTCGATAATCCATTTCCCCGGCTAATTAACAGCGGGAGAAGAGAGAGGTAGAGTGACACAACTATTACTGTTATTATTGATGCGGTTTTATCGTCTATTGTTTCGGATGAGAAGAAGTAGTCCACAGCCGTCGCTTATACAACGCGAAACATTCGCAGTCTTTCGCGCGGTTTATTCACCAATGACGTCACGCATCACCTCATCCTTTCGATGTACACAGATTTAATTCGTGTTTATCTATTTTAATTCTTAAGCTGGTATCTTAAATGTGTATACACGTTATTGAGTTTTTGAGTATTCTCTTTTTATTTATGCCATTTTCTTGCAAATGTATGTGCATCATCTCCGAGATAAATCTTTTATTTAAATTATTCACTCTATCTTTAATAATATACTTTTCAAAATATAAACTATGATTATAGCTCTCTCTATGCTCAGAAATGACACTTTCCTTATAAATTATGTTCCTTAATACGTGTGCACACATTTCTTTTTGATTGGCCTACATATGTAGCAGTGCAATCATTACATTTAAGTTTATAAACAACATTCTTTTCTAAGTGCTTCTCTTTTTTATCCGTTCCTTTCATAATAATATTGCACATTTGACTGTGTATTTTTGGAATGGTCATAATGTTGTTATGCTTAAGCGAATGTTGCACCCGCTCATAGAAACCACTGATATACGGTACATGAATACAATTGCGACATGTAGTATTTCGCTCGCACGTTGTTCCGGCTGTCTAGTCATTTTGATTGTAGATAAGTTTTTTGACATATTTATTGATGAAATCAGCTGGGTAATCATTTTCGAGTAACCTCTAAAGTTACGTAATGAAAACTATATTTTTATAAAGGAAACACATATTTTTCAATGATTTATTCTAGAGACGATTTGAACACAATATGTTTATATATTCTTATACTCATACACAATTATTAGATATTGTGCACTAAACACTAAAACACTATAATGCATATGACACATGTTTGTAAAATCAATATAAAAATGTACTTGATGATATAATTTTATTTTCCTGCACACCCGTGCACCCACGCGTAACATAGCCTCATATAACTGCTTACCTTTATACAAACACAAAACACATCTCAATGGTTTTACCTCTTCCTTTTAAATGTATCCTCCCCTCCGCTTAATTTTTTAAACTTAAAAATCAATTTCATACATTTCTAGTTGACAATAATAAATAGTTAAGGGGTCAGGCCTGGGTTAAATCCTGAAAAAAAAAAACAAAAAAAAACAGCTTCTCTGTAACAAAAAATTAAAAATAATGGGTAAAGCATTAAATTACACGGTACAGCAATATTCTATTTTAAATTATAAAATAGAAATTTTTTGATAAATTACTTTTTTCTCATACATATATACTTACTACTTATTCATACTTTATTTAACATAAAAAATATTTATTATGTATATATGTAATGCAAAAAATACTAAATTAGAGCAAATCAATAATAAAGTAAATTCTACTAAATATTATATAAATGATTTTAAAGTACTCACCAGAAGTTTTCTTGCATCAAATAAATACACTACAAACGCCAATTTGAAGGTTAAACAAAAACTTGTCCAGAAGAGATAGTGAATGAAAAGTAGGTCATAAGTACAATAGAAAGCAGACAACTCTACTAATCATCAGCTGACTTGCTGTGTTGTGGGTTTTGTTGTCTGCATGGAGAAAGAGAACATCATTTGTATGCATGAACCGCATGCTGTCCATGATAATAAAAAAATGTTTAAAAATGTGTTTTAGTATTTCAGCAGTTTTTGTGTGATAGGAGTGCGATGTAAAGTTGTGTATGTATGTGTATGTACTCAATTTTAAAGATTGTGGGAAAGGCGACATTGCAAATAACTCACGTTTTATGTGATTTAAGGGGACCCAACACGTTTAAAATCTGAAACATGAAATTATTATAAAATTAGTATAAAATTAAATAATATGTTAGACAAACTTTTCATACTTATAGTATGTTCACTTACATTCAATTTAAGCACTTGAAATCCAAGTTTGGACCTACCTATCCGGAGTGGCACTCCGTAGACTGATTTTCACTGCGCGTAAGATTCCAGGTGACCATATCCTTCGACTGAACTCAAATTTTGTGAGTATGTTCTATGTAAGTGTAGTTTTCGTATGAACAGAGGGATTTTGATTTGAATACTTAGAAAAATTTCAATTAAAAAAAAGTTAATTTTTTTATTTTTAATATTTTTTTGCCACATTTTTATTTATTAAACAAATTTGAAGCTTTTAAATCAAAATCCCTCTGTTCATACGAAAACTATACTTACATAGAGCATACTCAAAAAATTTCAGCTCAATCGAAGCATATGGTCACCTGGAATCGTACGCACAGTGAGCTGAAATCATGAAAAACCAAAGTTGGAGAAAATTGACTTTAAAGTTCATTGATGCATATTGTAATATAAGTTAATTTATTGCTTACCAAATTTCTTAGAACTATTTTTCCATCGATCCTTGGTGGTAGACCATCACTTTCAGGATTTATATGGTATACTGAATGTATACCAATGTGTTGAGTACGCCTCTGAAGACCTGTAAACAAAAAATGATAAATTGTGAATTTTAACATTAGATTAATTTATTGTATTTAATACTAAAAAATGCATGTTTATTCTTACCTAATTATTTTGTTGAAGTCTCCAACTTGATTTGATGGAAGAAAAATAGAATTCCAACTTAGCGTCATATCCACTGAAAAAAATAAAATAAATTAATATTTCAAAAACCATAAAAATCAGCTTAAACAATATAGAGAAGAATACTCATCTTTTTTCGTAGTCCTTGCCAAGCCTTTGCTTTTGACTCCTTAATGGCAAATCCTTATAGCGATAAAAATCCTTTTTTCCTCCACGAGTCATCACCAGAAATGTTTAGTGCAAGAGCACCATCTTCAGTAGCGTCTCTTTCTTCTTGGACTACAGCTCACATAGACTCCTTAGAAACACTTTCACACACTTCACTGAACTGCTGATTCATGAAATCATAAGCAGACTGAGTTATAGGCTTAGGGCAGTCCATTATGCCACAAAATGTCGAAAGTCCAGCATGTCCAACACCAAGAGCACGAGATGCAACTACAGCCCTTCGGTTCACTTCCCATGCACGATTACTTTCACCCACTTTTTTGCTAGAATTGATGCTGGAGACTTCTCTGCATCGAACACATGTCACTTCAATTTTAAATCCTAATCCAAACATTGTTGATTCAGAAAACTGCACTTCACTATGACACTGTTTGCAACACAACACATTTTGGAGTTCAGGAAATAGAATATTGATGTCAATAATTCTATTCTTGACTCCGGAGAGGCCTTCTGCTGCTGAAGTTTCAAGTTTTCTTGAAGATGTCGAAGGTCTTGGTTGTGCAGTTGAGTCTACTGAGTCACTGGGTCTAGTTCTTGTAAATGTTCTTGGTCACCTTTTACTTCTTCCACAGGAGTATTTCCTATCTAAATGAGTGTTAGGCAATCTGCCCTTGTTATCACTCATTGTTATAACTAACTAATCTAAACTAAAAGCTAAACTAACTAAAATTTCTTACAACTACTCCAACCTTTTCACTTTAAAAAATTAAAATATAAATAACTTTAAAAGAAAAAAAGGTAAATAAACACTACTGAAAAAATGGTAAATAAACAAATAACTAAATTTAACTATGTTTGCACTGTGCAAAACATCTCACATTCAAGAACTTTCAAATATTTGAAAGCTGGGAAAACAGATTTGAAAGCACACTGATTCTAACCTTTATGTACTTTACAAAACAGGACTTCAGTCAGGAAGAAACGATGTATACATGGTCGGTAAATGGGGAGTTCAAATATTTTCGTCACAGCGATCGTCACGTTTTGGTTACAGAAAATGTTTTTTCGAAAAACGGCTTTCGAGAGCATATTCTATGGCAAATTTTCTATCAAAACCAATCGTAAAAAAAATCGACTTTTTCAAGTTTTAAAGGTGGTGGATCCCCTTAAAGATCATATAAATAATAAGTTTTTTTGTATTAAACAGTTATAATATTTCTTTACAGTTTACTTCAGAAATTGATATTAATAATAGTATTAATTTTCTGGATATTTCCATTTTTTATGAACAGAATGGGAATATTTTTACCAATTGATTTAAAAAAGTACATCCTCAGACAGGTACATTAATTCTACTTTCACCATCCTCGGTGTCAAAAGTTTGTAACAGTTTATAATCTTCTAGATAGAGCGATACTACTGTCTAATAATAGATTTCATTCGCGAAATATCGAACACGCAAAAAGGATTCTTGCAGCTAACGATTATCCATATAGTTTTATTGAAAAATTCTGCAAGAAACGTATTGTGCGTAATCTTGGCCTCTTACATGATAATTCGGAGGGCATAGATTCGGACAATTCGAGGCGTCAGATCAACAGCAACACTAATAACAATATCAATAATGTGAATCTTGAATTTAAAAATAGAATGGCCATTTTTCCTTATTATGAAGGTTTTAATTGTAAATTAAAAACAGTATTACAGCAGAACAATAGATTGTTAGTTATTAGGATTGATGATAAGTTCAACATATATTCAAATTAGGTAAGGATCCGACTGCTATTGGTGACGTGAGAAATGTTGTGTATAAAATCGACTGCTCCGATTGCGAATCCACGTACATAGGGGAAACATATAGGCCTCTAAAAAACAGAGAATTGGAGCATAAGCGCTATATTGCAAAAGGGGACATCACTTCTCCGATTGCCGTCCATGCGATGGAAACCGGACATTCTTTCGACCTTGATAATATTAAGATTGTGGATAAAGAGGCGTCTACTTTCCCCAGATGTTTTTCGGAAATGCTGCATATTCAATTTTTTGATGGCGCGCTTAATAGAGCGGAGGATACTTGCCACCTCGAAACTAGCTATAAGAATGTAATATCAAACTTAAAGTCCAGCCCTTGTAGTAGAAAATGATTATATGTATTTTTTATACTTTTTTATATTGTTTTATATTGTTTTGTATAAGAGTACGGAGACCGGGTGATGATCGTGCGGTATATGGTTAGCGGCATGTAAGGGGAGGTGGCACACCGCTTCGTGTTCTCTTCTATAGCCAACATGTGTGTTATGATGTTTGACTGGCGGGACGGAGCGGCACATCCCGGTGGGGGGGGGGGGCTGAGAGTCCGGGTTGCTGGACGACGCTCGGGCAATACTGTATTGTAGACTAATGCGGTTATGGAAGAAGCGTTTGAACTTGCTTCGCGGGCTCTTAGCTGTGCCACATGGTGTGAGTTTAGTGACTCTTGCTTGAATGTGTGCGGGCCGTGTATGTTCGGTCGTTGCGTCGAGGCTCTGTAATTGTATGAATTATTGAGAGTGTGCGCCGATTTCGATTCGTATGGACTTGTGCAACCCGAAAAACTGTTCAGTCGATCGCTGTCCTCTGCCGGTGTCGTATTACCATCTGGCGATACCCGCACTGTTTATTGTTGATCGGTTCTAGCAAAAAAATATGGTTTTTTCATTAATTTTTAATTGTATTGTATTTAATTATTTAATTTATTCAGTATTGTTATTTTTCGATTTAGCTGGTTTTCCTGCTTTCCGGCTGTGTGTAATGTAGATGTATAAGTTAAATTGACGTTTTTTAAGGTATTAATTTATCTGTTTAATTTTTATTGTATAATTATTATAAATTTTGTTTACTTTATATTGTTTTTATAATTATACATTTGGCGTTTTAGCCCCAATGAGGAGCTCTAGTTAGCTCAAAACGTTGGCTGAAAATAAATACGTTTAGTCGAAAAGATGCATAATTTTTATCCTTATACCTTAAACAACATTCGAGCGATAGAAGCATCTGTTACTATTTAAGTTTTCTTGTACTCTGCATACAAAGCGAACAATATCTGGCAACGCTGCATGGGAGGTTAGGTATGCCGCGTTATTTAAATACCGTTCTGGAGACATACGTATGTACACGTGCGCAGCGCAGCGGTGCCAGATTGCGAAACTACTCGAATCAAGCACAGCACTATCTATGTATTGACTAGCACCGTAGGTTGAGAATTCCCTTAATTTCTGTCTAGATCTTGATGGAAGATTAGTTCTTATTGCTACGTTACGAATGTTAATGGAAGTCCATCAAGTATACTTCTTGAAGTGCTAGCCGCTGAACTTAAATGTGATTGGTGATGGTTTCATAATGTTGAATTAATGCTTGATGCTCTTCATGGTGGTTGCTGATGATTTACAAGTATTTGTGTTGACTGATTTTTTTATCGTCTCTTGCCATGAAAAAACTTTCCTCTTCTATTGGCTCTTCCAAATGTGTGTTTTTCATGTGCAAATGATTCACGGACTCTAGCATTTGAGTCTGGACCCATCTTGAATTATCTTTTTAGTTGTCAAAATAAATTAATTTGTACACTTTTAAGTAAAATTTTTAATTACAAATACTAAGACTTTTATAAAACTATTAAATTGTTTTTATAAAACTTAATAATTGTAAAATAAATTCAGTTAACAAAAATTCACAAATAAAAACTAGATAGCAAATTTAAAAATATACAGTTTTTATTTTTAACAAAATAGTTTCTACTTGAGCTCTCATATGGCTCAGTCGATAAGTCGGTAAATTGAAAATTTGTTATCACTCGTGTTTTAAATTGTAGGTTATTAATGAATTTATATCAAAGCGGTTTTTTGCAATAATTTTTGCACTAAAATGCTTTACACAACATATATAAATAATAAGAAAACAAAATTTTATTACTCTTGATTTTATTATTGGTATAAATTAGTGACTTGTACGCAAAAAATAAAAATTTACGAAAATTAACTATATAAAATTATTGCAATAATTTGTTAATAATTTTTTATCAAAATGGTATTTTTTTTATAAAATGGGGGGCTGAGAGTCCGGGTTTCTGGACGACGCTCCGGCCATACTGTATTGTAGACCAATGCGGTTATGGAAGAAGCGTTTGAACTTGCTTCGCGGGCTCTCATCGTATTCTTCTCATCGTTCTTTTCATCGTATTCTTGAGAGAATTTTGTATAGTAATCATGTCTTGAAAGTGATAGAACAATCTTATTTAGTCGTAATGAACAATGTCGAATAACCCAGGCCTGACCCCTTAAGAGATTGCACTCACTTTGAAAAAGCATACTGAACTAATTAGAATTAGTTAGCAGTGGTTTTTTTTAATAATATCATTATATCGGCCACCAGGTAACGTCTGAACTTTTCTTATCGCCAAGTGTCAGGAAGGATTAGGTCCAAAATATCAGAGGTGAAAAAGTTTATTTTGTAATAATTTTTACGATTATAGAAAAAATTTAGTATTCTACTATTACATAAAAATTCGTGAAAATGGGGTCTGTATGGAAAAAATATGTTTATGACCAATTCTATACTGCAAAATCAATTTTTACAACTACTTTAGATTAATAATAAATCATACCATATATTCAGAAATTTTTCTCGAACCATTCTTTTGACACTGTCACTTTTGCGCCGATACTGTAGTCTGCGACAGGCCTCGGAGGAGATTGGTTCTGGCAATTGTTTGTAAAATCCTATAAACAAACAATTCATATACTTAAACAGTATTTTGATGAAAATTAGTAAAAAAATTTTGTGTATTGATATCATTTTCTTTAGCTTTGATTAAGTTAGTTTCAATATTACTTTTATTATTATTTTCCATATTATTCCATATAGACTCTTCAACTGATTTTTTCTGTAAGGTTGTGTACAGAAACCTACAATTTATTCGTTATAAATCTTTGTATATTTTTATCTTTCATTTTTACAGCCTTTTCAAGTCCTTATACCAGTCTTATATGGTTCTACATTGCCTGCGCTTGTGAGAACATAATTTCAGTGCATTGAATCCACTATTTAAGTGCTCGCGCAGAGTAATATTGACCTAAAGTTTTACGTACAGTGAAACATATATCCGTCGAAGACAGTGGAGTTCGAACGACTGGAGCTCAAATGTATAGATTCTTATACAAACAAAGAGGTGTCCCCAAAATCGTCTAGAGTTAAGTTTAAACCCAGGACCTCTGGATTTCCAGCCCGATACTCTACCAATTGAGCCATTGTCGTTCAAATGTTTTAAAAATGTTTCAATTTTATTTAAAGTATATAATTTAATAGAAAATGCAATAAATTAAACAATCAGCTCGGGTTTTTAATTACTTTAACTTACTTCATTTAATTAATTATAAAAAACCGCTGCGAAGTCCCTGGCACTTAGCTTCCTACTAAACAGTTTTTTTTTCACATGCATAAATATATATCAAACTGTACATTCAAATATTAATAATATAAAAACTAATCTTCGCATAATTACGAAGAAATTAAGACGCTGGTCATCGGTAAATACCGGTTCTTTGCTAAGTTAGGAATTTTTAAAAATTTATTCAAAAAAAGGAGTGAACCTGAATATCTCGTATCCTAACAAGTTTCATAAGTTACATAAACATACAGTTCAAGGTATGAGGATAATGTATTATTTTCCTAAATTTCAAGTGCATCGAAGCATTTTTACTCTTGCAATCGTTGGAGAGCCGAAAAACGTTTTTTTCAATTTGAGATCTAGTGGTATACATATGTTTATACATATATTGCGACGTAGCAATAATTATTGCTGCGTCGTGATCATTGTTGCACGGCCAGCTGACTTACTCTCGGCGAGTTGACAGCTCCTGGAGCGGAGCCAGCGCTCGGTGGCGCTCGCAGGAGTTGCCTCTGACCGGCCGCGTGCGGAGCGCAGGATGTGAGCTCCCGAGTCCCACCTGCGCGGCGCGTTGGCGCTCGGGAGGGGGCATGGCAGGAAGCGAGCCGACGGCCGCGCGCACGCGGTTACATGCATGCGGCGGTGTGTAGAGGGGAGAGCGTGAGTGTGAGCGTGAGCGAGAGAGTGGGAGTCGAGCGTGTGTGAGATAGAGAGAGAGAGATAGTGCGCGCTTGAGAGAGAGTGAGAGGGATATAGTGGCGCGAAGTTGACGGCGTTTGGAGCGCTCAGAGTTGACTTTACGTTAACTCGCGGACGTCATAGAGACGTATAGAGGAATATACGGGTTAGGACTCGATATATGTATCCTATGGTTTACTCGAGGATGATAGAGGGTTTTTGAATGTCGCGCGGCTTACAGATTATCTATAGGTGGAGCCACTGGATGGATATCGACATGATTGATTAATTGATCGATATCCATAAAGGGGGCGCGAATTTGCATATTAAAGGAAATAATAGAGGACGTTAATTGATTTTCTAACCAATGATAAAATTGGATTTGGAAAAGAGGGCGCTGGGGAAAATCACGGATAGAGGAATGAACTAGTGGTGGTCTATTAATGGCCAATAGAGGATTTATTTCAGATAAAGGACCAATTGGAAAATTCGGTGATTAGATCGACGCTTCCGTGAAGAAGGAGGCCGGGTGGGAAAAACGCGGCATCCTTCCTCGTACGAAGCGTCGACCGCGTCACTCTGTCGGCGGACGCCTTTGGGTCCGGTGATTGAGATTGTTGGAAGAAGCTTGGGAAGCAAAAGATCGTCTCTCTCTGGTTTTCCTTCTCTGGTCGGAGTCCGCGGCTTGTGTTTGGAGGAAAAGAATATTGGAGGGATTGAGGTGACTGCAGCTATAGAGGAATACCTGGTAAATTTTATCGTAAATTTATTGTTCTTTTATCGGTCGTATATTTCGGGAATTAGGTAGAGGATTGCGGACGATAGAGGATATATTCGCGCGGTTTTTCAGCGGATGCCAGTTTTCCCTTTTATTTCCTTAGAGGCAACCGTAGAGGATTTTCGTGGTCCTTTTCAGGTTCTTCCGAGCAGCTGTGGAGTTAGTAATTTGGCCGCGTGCCCATGTTTTTATAAGTCGAGTCATTGTTAATTTTGTTTGCCGCACATAAATGTATAGAGGATAGTCATAATATATTTGTGATTTATTATTTTAAATATTGGTGTTAATAATTTGTCGACCTGATTGCCACCACACTCCCGTTTTCTACCATTGCAGGTGTCCACGAGCCGAGAAATAAGAGTCAGCCGCAAGATTTATAAATAATTGTAAATAACTGGAATTCCCGTGCGGGCGGGAAAATCCCACGTTACAATATACATCAAGACGGACATTTTCTAAAAATGCTCGATTTCACTTCTAAATATCTTAGAATCTCATTTGTGTCGTGCTGGATTTACCGTCCGTGAGAAAGGCTCAGCACCACGTAATGAGACCTATTCAGGTTTATCGCGAAATCGTATTTAAATGGTATTGGACACCCGAGATCGCGATCACATGGCGGCCGTCGCTCGCGCGCGTTCGCCTCGTGGCTCGCATGCTTCGTATATCCCTCTCTCTCTCGCTCTCGTTGCTCTCACGCTGCGCCGTGCTTCCCTCTCTCTTGCTCTCGCCTCGGCTGCTGCGCGCTGTGTTCCCCTACTTTCTCCCGCTCTCGCCTCATGTAGCTGCTGCTGTTCGGCGGCGTGTTTCTCGCCGCGTTGTGTTGCCTTCCCCTGGCTCTATCAGCTGTCTGTTCGTCTTTAATTCTGTAAACATCACCGAGTGTAAGATTTTATTGTCATAACTGGGTGGTATCCAGGCGAGCAGCTATCGATGGGATCTCCGTCACATTCCCCCTCCCACACCTTTCATAACACTATGAAGAGGTTTTAGAAGGCGAAAAGTGCTCGCATGGACATACCCTGTAGTAAACAGAAAGGAAACGACCGAGCTCAAGAACTGGGAGGTGCAGGAGCGGAGATGGTAGAGAAAAAAACATTTTTCGGGTGAGAGATTCCGGGCGAGGTGGCCTGTTTAGGACAGGGTGTTGCTGCTCGAGCTTCCTGCTCTCCACGGGTCGTTATCTCCAGCTCAAGCGGTGTTTGGGACACCGGGTCAACGATCGAGTCCGGTTTCTCGACGCCCAGTTCGTCGTGGTTGGCTTTGGGTTTTGGTCATCGTTGAAACTCATATCTAAAATGTTTACATCATGAGTAATTGGTTTAGTTATGAATTGGCCCGGCGCGCCTTTCACCTGGTTACTTACTGCGTACTTTGGGAGTTTCTTAATGTAACCACATACACCACTGTCGGATAATACTACGGGCTGGGAAAAAGGTTTGTTAGTAGGATTATTTCTACGGGAGACGTACCGTTTGAGGTCGCTTACGTGGATCTTAGCCACTTTCCTATTCTTCCCTTCGACTGGCTCTAATATCTACACGACTGGCGAACTTTTCTCGGTGACTTTAAACGGGTCGTCATACTTGGAGGTTACTTGGCTGAGAATTTCTCAGTTCCTTTATACAAGGGGTGAGATTTTCTCACCACTAAGTCCCCCACTTGGAAGTCTACAATTCTACGGCCTTTGTTATATCGTTTAGCTTGTTTCGTTCGTTCGTCGTTTATATATTTTGCTACCAAGTCTCGTAGTGCGTCTAGTGTCTTCTGTCTTTCCAAACTTCAGGCTCTAGTTTAATCTTTTTCATCATCCCCTCCCATTCCACACGTAAGCTTTTCATCTGGGTAGGGTGTCTGCCGTAGTTTAAGAAAGCAAGAGATGTCTTTAGCTTCGCTTGCTTAGCCGTATTTATCGCATGACGTAACTCGTGTAAGTGTTTATCCTAGTCACTGTGATTTTTCGCGAATGCGGAGATCATAGTTTTCAAAGTGCGGTTACTTCTCTCTACTGGGTTTGCCCATCGGCAGACATCATAGAATAGTCAAGGCCAGAAGTACTCCTGTGCTCTATTTTTGCGGGGTCGGTTCGTAAGCCATGTCAATCCAGAATCAATCCCAGGTACTTTATCTCGTTGACGCAGAATTCACATTTCTTCAGGTTAATCGTGAGTCCGCCTGTCGTTAATTTGGTTAACACGTGTCTGACTCTATGCTTGTGTTCCTAGATCATGTCGGTGGCTATGACGATGTCGTCTAGGTATCCAAACACATTTGGGGAGTCCTCAGGGCCAAATAAAATGTCAACTATCCTCTGCAGCGTACTAGGCGCGTTGAAAAGGACGAAAGCCATGCGCTTAAATTGCCATTAACCATAGCCAGGTACTGCAAAAGCGGTGTACTTCTTGCTGCTTTCCTCCATTTTGACTTCGAAGTAAGCCTGCTTGAGATCGATCTTGCTTAAGTATCTGGCTCCACGTAGTCTGTCTGGTATCATGTCCATTTGGGCAGAGGGTAGCTATCCTTTTTCGTCACTTTATTTAATTCGATATAGTTGACGCAAAGTCTCTCCGTCCCATCGGGCTTTGGTACTAGCAATGGCTGGCTACAATAAGTGCTTGCGGATCTCTCGATTACCCCTAATCTTCTGAGTTCTATAGCTGCTTTCTGTATTTCTTCTATCTTCTTCGGTGAACGTCTTCTGGCTTTACAGCGTATAGGGGTTGGGTCTGTCACTACGATGTGGTGCTCAGTTAAGTCCGTGTACCCCAGTTCCTTTCCGGGATTGTTTGGTAGTACCATTTCCTCGATTTCCCGTCTCTCGTCGTCGCTGAGCTCGGAGATATTCGCGCTCTCTGCAATGATGATTGCCGAAAATTTAGCTTCTGGCCGGTCAAACTCTCTCCACATTCCCAGATTGGCACGCCATAGGCCATCGTGACTCGTGTCTATCTTGAATATTTTGCAAAAGTCTTTGCCCAAAATCAGTTCATGTGTGACTTCAGCTACTGCTCTCGCCGTCATCGTTTCGTCTATTCCATCTAGCTCTATTCGAATTGGTAGAAATCCTAATACGGGCGACATGCCTCCCGTCGCTGTACGTACTAGGGCTTCACTAGCTTTAAATCAAGTGTTATATCTGCGAGCGATTTCTGGACCTACGATAGTTATCATGGCTCCAGGATCGAACAAGGCTCTATATTCCTTTCCACCTAGACTGACTTTAATATAGTCTCTATTGTCTATGGTGGTCGTGGCTGCATGCACCTCCATTTCTTTGGATTCTCTGTCGACTCCGACTTCCTCTAATTGTGCAGGAGTGCTAGGGTCTGGCATCGTTTCGTTGATCAGAGTGTCCACGGCTGCCTCGATTGGTTTTAGTTTCAGGTAATCTGTCTCTTCATCGAGCAAATCCTTTACTTTCATCTTTATCCTTTGATCTTCCTCAATTTCTTCCTCTAATAATTCATTTGCCTTAATCAGTAGCATTTCCTCTTCACTCAACTCATGCTATCATCATCATCCGTAGTTGCCTCTTTGTCGATCGTTGTCCTCCGCCGGTGTCGCACTACCATCTGGCGACACCGGCGCTGTTTATTGTTGATCGGTTCTGGCAAAAGACTGGTATAAGTTAAATTGACGTTTTTTAAGTCCTGATGAGGAGCTCTAGTTAGCTCGAAACATTGGCTGAAAATAAATATGTTTGCTCGAAGGGATGCATAATTTTTATCCTTACACCTTAAATAACATTCGAGCGATAGAAGCATCTTTTACAATTTCTTCCAACTTATTGTCTCCTTCCAGGGCGGTTACTCGAGTTTCACCGAAATCTAAAGCCTGTACTAGTTTCAGGGCTGACTTCCTCTGCTTACCATCTCTATCTGGCCCTCTACCATCTCTACAGTGGATTTTGGCTCCAAGTTTAGGTTGGCTTCAGCTCTTATGATTTTTTCAGCTTTCCTGAATTCTGCTCTTTTACCTTTGCCAGGCTATTTTTTGAAAATTCCACGATGTCTTCTAGTCCTCGACCTCGAATCATGTCACAACCTATATAACATTCACTGTAATTACTAATATTGTCAATATAAGTATAATTAATTGTATTAATTTAGCGTTTTTTAGAAATCCCTTCCTCTCAGTTTATGAGGATACTCATAAGAAACATTTACCACTTTGTTTCATTAGGATTGACGGTACGATTCCTCCAGAAAGCTGCGGCAAGTCCAGAAAAATGATGAAAATCATGCTTTTTGGCAAGTAAATAACTTTTATTGTTATCAAGTATTACCCCCACTTAATGCACATTTCTAATGCAAAAATCATAACCCCTTAAGCAAACTTGTAAAAATCACAATCACAAAGTTTCCTCTTGGAGGAAGCAAAATAAAACAATTTTGTAGACGTTTAAAATATTTGTGATATGGTGTATTCATAATGATAATAATAATAATAATAATAATAATAATAGTGAATAATTTATTAATGTCAGTTATTTTACTATTGTAGACGGTTTACGAGAGTCGTATTTTCGTATGATTACCCGGTTTCCTTGCGTTATTCGACCTGGTAGTGTTCACATTACGAACTGCAGAATAATGTTTTCAAAATTAGTAAGACCACTTGAATTGATATCTTCTTTATTTCGCTAAAACAAAAAGATATGTTGTAACGTGGCAAAGTATTGTCACGTTTCATCGAGCACCGAGCTGCCGGGGTAGAGCGTCTTAAGGCCGTGTAAACGACGATCGAGTGTATGTGGTAAAAGCATTTGTTTCTTTTCCGAGTAACTGCGCGAGAAGCAGAGAGACTACGGCTGAAGAATAAAAATACGGAGGACTTCTACGATCCTCATTAATTGACGAGAGGAGGAATGAGAGAAGGAGCTACATTCCGGCGTAACGATAACAGCTCCAGTTTCACCCAGGGTGTTCAAGTCGCTTCTTCCTACGTAGGCGTTTGATGCAGCGGAACTACGCGTGCTTGCTTGTGATGTTTGCTCATTAAAAAGGCAGCTTTGCTGCTCTTTATTCCCTTCCAGCTTTATGTAAATTATCTGTGTGAATACTGGTTGTCTATCGTAGCGAGCGTTTGAAGTCCACGCTCATGCGTCGCGATCGACGAAGCGTGAGGCCAGCGAATCTATTACGGCGCGTGAGCGTGGGCCGTTGACCGAAGCGAAGCAACAAATAGGAGCGCGCTCCGTCCGACAGCCAGGGAGAGCGAGAGTGCAAGGCAAGCTTTGCGAAAGCGAGCCGGCACTCTCCTGCCCCGGCCGCTCCAGCTTGGATACACTTGCAGCCTCCTCTCGAGGGATTGATGATGGGTGATTAATTTTGTATCGAGTGTGTTTCCGAAGATCCTAAAGTTGAACCGGATAAATGATAAAGGTCAGTTGGCCATTCTTTTAATTAACTAAGTTTCTCTCGCGGGCACTCCATTGTCTCGCTGCGTAAACATCAGCGAGCGCAGCTGTCTTAGTTAAGCATTTAGTTTCTAATAATTTGGCGAGCGGTTACACTTATAAAAGGGTTATCTCTGCTATAGTAACGAGAGGCTATTTGTGTTGTATCTCGTATAAATCGGTTTGAGACGGGTGGTTTCGGATATCATTTTTGCATTAAGTTTCTTCTAACTTTATTTTTATGATTGAAATATGTTATTGGAAACTTACTGAAAATGACCCTAAAGTCTCGACTTCGGACCAGGTCGGGAATATTGTTATTATTGCAAAAAGAATTCAAAAAATGCACTTTTTTTTAGTTTTTCGCTTATTTCACGTAACTTATTTCACGTAAAAAAAGACAAATGAAAGTTGTTCAAAATTGAATTTTATATACGATACATGTATTTCCGACTGCAAAATTAATTTTTTTAGTCGTGAAATTGTTAAACAAAAAAAATTATATATGGGTCATTTTATGCAAAATCGAAAGGTCAAAAAATTAACATCATTATATATATATATATATATATGTATATATATTATAACGGGGTGGATATTCTCGCTATAATCGGGGACCGGTGTCCCCGTTTCCATCCGGAGGACTAGCTCGCGGTAGCAGCGAGAGGTCCGATGCTAAAGGGTAGCCGTAGGCGTGACGGGGAAAAGTAACAATACTCCGAGTAAAGGCAAACGGTAGAAGCCTATATTCAATAGAAATGAGGCTCGCAGTAGAGGTAGTGCGCGTGAGAAGCCCAGACCACGGCTGGTGAGAGCGGGTACGCGGAGAGAGAGAGAGAGAGAGAGAGAGAGAGAGAGAGAGAGAGAGAGAATCTTCAGCAGGGCGCGTTGGTCACGGTTGGCTTCAAGGCGTCCGCGAAGGCGCAGTGGCAACGTCGGCACCGTGGGCGAGCTGGGGCTTCGTCGTCGGCACGCGGGCGCTGGTAGTGTCAGCAGCACATACGCTGGTGCGTCTCCTGTCAAGTCTCCGTGCACTGCGAGTCGTACGAGTGTATTTCACGGCGAAGCGTTCATAGCACGTGGGTCTACCGAAGCCCGAATTCAATCTAACGCGAGCGCGCGTTCTGCGGTCGCGCGCTAGTAGTGCTGTCTCTCCTCCCCCACTTATTCACATATTCGGCAGTTCTCTCTCTGTGTATGCGTGCGTGCGCGCGCGCGCGCGTGTGTATATGTGTGTCTGAACCCCATCACACTCCCCCTCACTGTCACCCCTTAAAATAACGTAAAAATGTGTTATTTTTACGTCTTATTTATCGCCCCCCATCTCTACGCCCTCACACTCTTCAAAAGGTGCCCCCTCCTCTTCACCCCATCATTCCCCTCCAAGGCTCGGTTTGCGAGTCACGGAAAAGGTTGCTCAAATTCTCCGTGGACTATTGCATTGTACCATTTTACCAAATCAAGAAGCATAGATATACGCATTTGTTACAATGCGTATATCTGTACGTTTGTCTATTTCAAATTATATTCGTAGTGAAAATTGTAGGTGAAAAAATCTATCATGCTGTTAGAACTTTATAACCGTTAGATATACGTGTATATGCGAATTCTGTTCAGTCGTAATTCGAACATCGAGAATCGCTCATAGGAACTTGCAGCAACTTCATGATTATATGGTTGGTTGATTTGATTTTAGTTTTCCGCTTACAGCTGTCGGACGGACGGACTTGAACCTGATCCAAATTTTATTAACTTATCAAATGATATACATTCACACGTTGCTCAAGAAAGTAAAATTCATTTTAATTCTATGTATACTAAATTGAATATCATAAATTAATATTTGAAAATATTAAAAATAAGAGTTACACTATGTTGCAACGTACACGGACCCTACCCCCTATTAAAAATTTTAATTTAAAACATTTTTTATTTAAATAAAGTCATATGCGTGGAATTAACATGCATAGAGTCATGTGTGTAATATTGTTTCTTAATTTATTAATTTATTTAAACTTTTATTCACGTTACAAGTTGTCATGATGCGCGATCGTATTAGACAGATGGGTAAATGGTCCAAATGCAACATTCATGCAAACTATTATGCATGCATATATTAATTTTAATTCCAAAAACATCGTTGCAAAATCGAGAAAAAACACAGCGTGCGCACGAGAATCGAATCGACAGACACGGCTAAGCTTGCCCCCGGAGTGGAGATTATATGTTTCACTTTTTCGACAAACTTCTCAAATATGTACGAAATAGACATTTTACATGCCGAATATTATTTTTTGAGGCACTTTTGCCATATAAATTTATAACGTACATGATCGTTCATTCATCAGCTTTCGACTCATGTATAGCTTTTACGATGAATCATTAATTAACATTATAAAAATAACAACAAAAGCGTTAAAGTCTCACGACCAGCATATTTGTATGCGAATTAATTCGTTTCGTGGAGCTTGGTAGTAGCAACAAATCATTATTCATTGTTAATTGAGCATCGATAAACATTCGTATGTGATTAGTTTTGCGAGAATTAATTGTTTATGGCGACAAAACATGTAAATTAAGTTTTCACGTACATTAGTACATCTATAGCGATACTGGCGCTCGAACGAGTGGAGGGGGTAACTCGCGGCTTCAGCATCGGAGCAGTTCCGCTCACCTGTATATAAGAGCGCGTTATTCCGGGAAGAGCATTCATTCTTCCTCTGAAGCTGGAGCTAGAAGGAGCAATAAGTCTCCTAGTTAGCAGAAGCATACAGGAAAGTGCTGGCGCTCCGGAGAGCCCTAGATGCGGAGCATTGAGTCTCCCATATGGGAATCCGATTAAATGCGATATAACGGCGATTAGTCTTCAGCCATGTATGAGGCTATGATTTCAAACAAAAAACAAAGTCTTCTAAGAAAAAAAAATTTTTTTTCTGAGTCCCTTCACATGGCGAGATGCAAAAGTCCTGCACTAAGTCAGACTGAGCGCTTGCATATCCTTTATTATGCGCTGGACTACCCTTAGACTCAATACATGGCCTAAGAGGGAAAAGGCGATTTTTAAAATAAGAATAATAATAAAGAAATTAAATAAATTCTAGTGAGACGCAAGCACATAGCATCGCGTCAATGTTAAGCGCTCACGCCTTTTTTGCTTCCTGCATATCTCGAGATCCAGTGTGTGATCTCGAGTGGAAAGGGATTTAAAACCAAAAATAAATTTTGTTTTTTCAGCTCGATTGTTCTTTACCAGGCATTGCGTCTTGCTAACGAACAATCTTCAGTACGTGAGGATCAAGTAGCCGTCCAAAGCTAAAGTCTTCATCTACTCAAAAAACGCATTATTTCATTTTATGAGTAGAGAAGCAACGTGCATTACGTCACGTATATATTTCATAGTTTGTTGTTGAATGTGTACAATGCAATATGTCATTGTACATATAAGTAACTAATTAATGTAATTCAATTTTAATTTATCCGCAACTTACGTTGAATTATTCGCCCGGTATCTCGGACCATGTAGATTTTAAATAATTTTTTAATAATTCTCTTTTCTATTTCCCGCCTCTTTTTATTTTCCGTTGCGCAGAGGCGGGAGCGTTTCAATGTTTTTCATTGACGGTCCAGGAGGATCAGGAAAAATATTCCTATACAAGACATTAATTCATTACTTTTTATCATTACAAAAAAAAATTGTATCAATGGCTTGGACAGGTATAGCATCTATCTCACTACCAATGAGTATAAGGAGCCATAGAGCATTCCGCTTACCTTTATATTTCGACAATATTGAAATTGTATGGTTAAAATTAGCATCATATTAGAGAAAATTAAGAGAAGCGGATGTATTATTTGAGATGAACCATTAATGATTCTTAAAAAAGTATTAGAGATCGTTGATAAAACACTCAAAGATATATGTAACAATAGTATATAATTTGGAGGTAAGTTAATAATATTAGGTGGTGATTTTCGTCAAATACTTCCAGTTGTCAAAAACAGTTACGAAAATGCTATTGTTGAGGAAATTATAAAATATTCCTCATTATGGCCTTCTTTCAAAATTTTTAAATTAACGCAAAATCTTCGTTCAAAAAATAAAGAATTCTCATCACTTTTATTGGATTTAGGAGATGGTAAAATAAATTCTTTTAAAATTCCAGACAATTGGGAAACAAATAATGTTTGTTCAAAAATCTACAGTGATATAAATAAATACAATTCTGTAAATCGTGTTATTTTAGCACCACATAACGATGTCGTTACGAAAATCAACAATAAAATATTGTAATTGTTAAATGGAGAAACACGATATTATTACAGTATAGATTACGCTACGCACAAAGAAACGGATTATTCATTTAAATTATCCGATTGAAATGCTTTTTGAAAAGATATTCCTCTCCATAAGCTTTGCTTAAAAGTTAATGTTGATAAGAATTATGTTGATAAGAAATTAAAGTATTCATGACGGTTTATGCAATGGTACGTGTTTAAAAGTTACAAAATTATATAAATACAATATAGAAGCAAAAATTATAACCAGTGAAAAAATGCACAATAGAGTTTTTACTCCTAGGATTACATTGGAAACAGTTTCCAATAGTATTAGTGTTTGCTATTACTAAAAACAAATTTCAAGGCCAAAGTTTTGATAGTGTTGGATTATACATTAGAAAACCATTATTTTTACATAGTCAATTATACGTAGCTCTTTCTAGATGTAGAAATCCAAATTATATATATATATATATATCTTTCGGTCAGATTGGTGAGTTTGTGAAAAGTGATACCTAGCCACTTTTTCGTGAAACTCAGCTTCTTTAGGGCCTAAGAAATACGGGACAAAAACTTTTTTTGCTACGTATATCCGTAAATCCCGATATATGCCCAAAACTCACCAAACTGCCACAAGTATATTGACGCCACAAGTATAGTAACGCCTAGGACAAGGTCTCAACTAATCGAAGCATGAATATAATTTCGATATCTATTTTAACATTTTTAATCAATTTCTAATTTTTTATACTTTTGAGACCCTTCTTAATCAATTATCGACTTTAACAATTCAAGTTTTTAAAAAAAATTTTTTCATAATTTTCTAAGTCTAAAAATCCTCATACAACCTTCTACTTTTTCTTAAATATATATGCTCCGATCGTATATTATCATTATATTGATTATTCCTTATTAGTTTCCTTTCTTTTCTCATTCAAATAGAACACTTTATGAAGTGTCTCAATCATCTTTGGGAATTATAGGGTGCCTCGGAACAGAACTTAATATTACGAAAATTCGAGATCTTATCGAGCACCGACAAACCCAAGAGTTCCGCTTACTTTATCGTTAAATACGGTGTTATGTATTGGTTTTCTTTCCCTTTTCATTTAAGGAGTTATGCCTGAGTTGAACCTGTAAAAAAGACATTAATAAGTAATAGGCTGAAAAAAGTTATTTATTAATAGTATAAAAAAAAATCTTTCTCCTACTTCAAATATAGGTATTAAACATATTTTTAACTATTTTAAAAAAGTTATATATCTATACTTACATTGTAAACAATTACATGGATGAATCATTAATTTTCAGCACTTTTTTCCCTTTGCCGCAGGATATCTCAGCATCCAGATGATGAATTGACACCAGACAGGATGTAAAATCTTCTGAATATGTTTCTTCACTGCTTGAGTGGAAGACTTTTCTACAAGAAATAAATTTTAAATATTTAGTAACTCATAAGATGATTATATCAGTAATTATAGTGAATATTACATATATTCACATACGCAACATTGACTTTTACCTTGTATTAGTCAATTCTGCTCCGTTCAAGCAGTGAAGAAACATATTAAGAAGATTTTCCATCCTGTCTGGTGTCAATTGATCATCTGGATGCTGAGATATCCTGCGGCAAAGGACCTAAAATCATAAAAATGGCAAAACTGAGAAAAATGCATTTAAAGTTTATCAAGATGCTTATGTATACTTATCGGGTAGTACTTACATGAACTGCTTAGCATATTTTTCTTATATTTTGGCATAAGATACCTACATATTAAGGCATATATAAAGACCCGAGTGCTGTATATGTAGATATACCAGTATCGAGAGCTGAAATTGAAATATAAATTTTTGATACGCATTCACAGTCAGTATGTTTTACATGAATATAATTGTGGGTATTGCTTACCCATGAATTTCCAGGATTATTAAAAATCACAGTAGACTTAGAGCTGGTTGGAGACTATTTATCACACAGGCATCTTGTACACATGATAATTATAGCCCGTACACCTAAAAATCAAGAATATACTCACAAAGAACAAATTCTTTGCAAATCATATGTTGTTTATAATCCAAACACTTATCTAAATTTGAAGACTAGTAGACTCAGAAGCTATCACAACAGCACAACATCCAGCTTACACTAAACTACAGACAGCAGACGAAACAGCTGATGTCTGACAGTCTGAATGCAAACTCGACTAAGTCGGTAAAACAGTGATTTCCTTTTCCATATGCTGTAAAGTGTCTTTTTTCAGGCGGTAATTTAAATTTGCACGAATATTTTTTTACCCCTTTATAAGTTTGATTAAAAAATTACAAGACTAAATTTAAATCCTAAATTTATTTTATTTTGAAAATTCAAAATAAAAATAAAATCTACGATTTTATAAAAATTAGTTATTTACAGTATGTAATGATTCAATGAATAATATATTTTTTTTTTAAATAAAATTGCGTTTTCAAAAGGAGTTTGTAAACACATTTAATTTTACATTTTCTATGAAAAAGCAATTGTTTTAAATAATCAAAAGTGCTATAAGACAAAATATCAGTAATACGCAATTTTGAAAAATTGTATTTTTAGTATTTTGCCTATAACTTTATATCGGAATTTTTTCGGACAAAAAGGACTTCAGCAGCGTATTCTACATTAAATTTGCCTTAAAAAAATCAAATCAAAAAATTTTTGATTTTTTTGAATTTTAACTCAGCCCCTTAAATAGAATACTGTACGAAACATTCTAATCGTTGTAAGAATAGACTAGTAGGAACCATCAATGCTCGACAAGATCTCGAAATCCTGAATCATGAACTTCTGCGTTCATACAGCCCTGCTATTACCAAAAATGATTAGCATGTTTCATAAAGTGATCTATTTCAATTAGAAGGTAAAAAACCTGAATAAGGAATACTATATGAAATGAAGTTAGAAAAACAGACTGGTAGGATTCGTCAATGCTGGTTTAGGTCTCGAATTCTCGTACCATTAAATACTTCTCCCGAGGAGTCCTGGCCATCGATTATGGGCATGTTTCATAGAGTGTTCCATTTTATTCTTTTGTTGACTTATATCGATCTCTCCGAGGCAGTGGTTACGAAAGGGTTTAAGAAAACGAAATCCCTTTCCTTTCAAAAAGCCGACGTTTCGGCGATCATTGTCGCCCTCATCCGGAAACTGTCAAAATTTTATTAGATAACAATAAACACACAAACTTAAGAAGAACAGAATAAAACATACAAAAGCGATATTTTTGAAAATTTACATATTGGAGCAGATATGATTTGTCTACATCTCGATAACCCTTTCCTGTGGCTAGTTAACAGCGGGGGAAGAGAGAGGCCGAGTCACACAGCTATTATTTATGCGGCTTTGTCAGCTACTGTCTTGGAAGTGAGGAAGTCGTCGCTTATATATTGCGAAAAGTCTTTCGCGCGGTTTGTTTACCTGTGACGTCAAACATTACCTCATTTTTTCGATCTACACAGAATCGATTTTAATTCTTAAGCTGGTATATTAAATGTGTGTACACGTTATTGAGTTTTTGGGTATCCTCTTTCTTATTAATACCATTATCTTGCCAATGTATATGCATCATTTCCGAGATTAATCTTTTATTTAGATTATTTTCTTTGCCTTTTATGCTAAATTTTTCAAAATTAAATTCACGATTGTACTTTTCAATATGCTCGGAAATGACACTGTCCTTAGACTTTCTATGTTCTTCAATACGTGTACACACATTTCTTTTTGTTTGGCCCACATATGTAGCCGTGCAATCATTACATCCAAGTTTATAAACAACATTTTTCTCTAGGTGTTTCTCTTTTTTATCCTTTCCTTTCACAATAATATTGCACTTATTACTGTGTATTTTTGGAATGGTTGTAATGTTGTTTTTCTTAAGGGGTTATGACAATGTTAAAATTTTGAAACTACCCATTTTTTTTTATTCACTTTTTTCATAGTTAATAGTCTGTAGAATATGGTCCTGAAAGCCGTTTTTGGCTAAAAAAATTTTCCTCGAAGATATTAACAAAAAACTAACAAATCTGTTTCAAGTAAATTTTTGAAAAATCGTGATTTTTAAATATTTTAATTAGGCCAAACTTGTGGAAAGGATTGTTCTAACCCACTTTTTACAGAGTAATTTCATGAGAAATTTTACTGAAAATAAGACTTAAAAACCGCTTTACAAACCGTTTTTTTCTCAAGAGTTATTAATTTAATTATTTCCGTAAAATAAATAAAATCTGTAAAATTAATTTTTCTATGTGTGATTTTATGTTACTAAACTCAATGTGTTAAAGTAAAGGCATTCAACAAATTTGAATTTGCCACTCGAATAGGTTGTGCCTCACAGCGTCTGGTCGTGAATGAAGATTTCTGTTTGATCGGTATAGTAGAATTTTCTGTAAAGCAGCAGAAAGCAGCCAAACAGCTGTTTTTCATCCAAGACACTAGATCAGTGCAGTTAGTCTGCTAGCTGCTGTAGCAATGCTTATAACCTTAGTGGTGTTGCAAAAGTGCAAGAGCTTCTGCAGAGTACAAACATTATTCAGATAAGTATTGGAAACTAATTTGTAATAACAGTGTTCATAATGAGCTTTTTCTTTGTTGGTATATTTTTTGCTTTTAGGTATACGGGTGCAAGCCAGCAAAATGGAAGCTTATATTGACTGCCTGAAGTATTATTTTGCATACCTTTTAAGAACTTGAAGTGTATTTAATAATGGTAAGTATTGTATGTAACAGTAATTCATAAACATAACTTGATTATGAATAGCTAACGATAATTTTTATTTTATTTTCAGCTTCTAAATGCTATTATCACACAGCATGACAAGCGCGTACCATCAAATATACTTTATTGTATGTATATTTGAGTACCAAAAGCAAATCAAGGTATGCCGGATATTTTCTGTAAGTATAGCTGAGTTCATTTGTATGATTTACATTATAAACTTTAAATGCCTTTTAGTCAAATTTAGTTTTTTCATGCTTTTGATGTACTTGCCGCAGCTTTCTGAAGGAACCGTAACATCAATCCGGATGAACCAAAGTGGAAAACCTTCCTAATGAGTACGGTCACAAACTGAGTGGAGCAGAATTGGCAAAAATAAGTTCAAAGTGAATATTACGTATGTTTACATATGTAACATTCACTATAATTATTAATATTGTCAATATATGTTTAATTAATTATATAAATTTTGTGTTTTTCAGGAATCTGTTCCACTTAGTCTGAGATCAGACTCATAATGAAGATTTGGCACTTTGATTCAACAGGATTGATGGTACGGTTCCATCAGAAACATGCGGCAAGTAAATAAAAGTGATGAAAATCATGATTTTTGGTAAGCAAATACCTTTAATTGTTTTTAAATGTTACACTCACTTTATGCATATTATTTATGCATAAAAGTGATGTATAATACTTGCATTTGAAAGCAAAAATATAGTTTTTAGAGCACCTATATATCTATTAATTTTTTACAACACTAATAATTTTTCTTTTTTTTCAGGTTTTAACACTGTCGTAACCCCTTAAGGGGTTATGCCTGAGTTAGAATCTTGAAGAAATCGATTTTTTTTTATTGACTTTTTTTATAGGAAATTGTCCGTAGAATACGATGCTGAAGTCGCTTTTGTCCAAAAAAAATTTGGCTCAAAGCTACGGACCAAAAACTGAAAGCATGCAAATAGCTTTTTTTTAAAAAAACTGTAATTTCCGCGTTTTTATTTTTTAGTGCTATATAAGTGAACATGATTTTTTCGCACTTTTAACGCTTCTAATATATGATATATATATGATATTTGTATGTAAAATACAATAAAAATATTTATTTTGCAATAAATAATGTTAAAAAGATATTGATAATAAAAAATTAAAAAATTAAAAAATTCTTGTATTTACTCTTTTTTGTTTATTTATATTGAACATTTATAAAAAAAAACATGTGCTTATATATCGTGCTTTGTAAAACATCAAAAAGGCACAAGTATTCACTAACAAATAAAGTTTTGAATATCGCGAATTTTGAATTTCGCGCTTACCGACCGGGCGGTATGATGCTTGTTCGAAAAGGTTATTCGTCTAGATATCTGTTTTACCATACAGTTCAGTAGCAATACCACTTTCTTTGAATGTATACTTTTTTCTGCTTTGCTCAATATTATTAAATAATTAATATTATAATATTGATAGCAAAAAAGTACAGGTAAAAGTGTAAAGTGGTGTTCAAAATGAATCCAGACAAGAGAAACAGAGTACCAGGATCATCAGATAAAAAAGGAAGATTTGGAAGAAGAAAGAGAAGAGCTCATGTTTTTCAACGCAAACAACAAAAGGAAGTTTCAGGATCAGGATCAGGATCAGGACCAACATCTTTACAACCAGGACGAGCCACAGCAACCACTTCAGGACCTACGCCTGATACGCATCCACCTTCAACATCCAGGGCACGGAGTCCAAGACCTGCTGCACAAGCTCTACCAGGTACTTCAGCACCATTTACACAGCCAGAAATTACTGTGTCTAGGTCTAGGCAAAAATTAAAATCTAAATATTTAGAACCTAGTGCGGTTCAAAATAGAATTTTCGAAATTTCATTGCTTCTGCCAGGATTACAGCAATTTCTGGCCTGTAAAGCTTGTGGTGGATGCGTTAGATTTGCAGAACTTGATGTACGAGGTCTTGGTAGCAAACTATCCATCACCTGTACTTCATGTAATGCAGTTGCTTTCATCGACTCCTGCAGAAAAATAGGGAAACAGAGTAATGCTTACGAAGTGAACAGACGAGCAGTTCTAGCCATGAGAAGTCTTGGTCATGGACATGCTGGTTTGAGCGCTTTATGCGGAGTAATGGATTTTTCTACTCCAATCTCCCATAGTAATTTTGATAAAATCAATCAAGACTTGAACGATGCAAGCAAAAGTATAGCTCAGAAGTCGATGCGAGCAGCTATGCAGGAAGATTGCAGTGGTATAGATCAAGAAGATGACCACGAAACAGTGTCAGGCGATGGTAGTTGGAGGAAACGAGGCCACTCTTCCCTACAAGGTGTTTCAACATTGATACGCCATGCCAATGGAAAGGTGATCGATGTTGCTCCAAAGCAATCGTTTTGCCTGGCTTGTGAAAAGCACCCAAAAGAGGATACAACAGAGTACGAGGAATGGTATGAAGCCCACCAAGGAAAATGTTCTGCCAATCACGAAGGAAGCTCTGGCAAGATGGAAGTGGATGGTGTAGTCGAGATGTTCAAGAGATCGGAGTCCATTCATGGGGTCAGATATAGAAATTACATTGGAGACGGAGATTCCAGGGTCTTCAAGGCACTTTCCGATGCCAAGCCCTATGAAGATTTTACCATCAACAAGAAGGAATGTGTGGGACACGTTCAGAAGAGGATGGGAACGAGACTCCGAAACTTGAAGAAAAGCTTGGCTGGACAGAAGCTCTCAGATGGCTTGGGCATCGGTGGAAGAAACCGTCTAACTGCTCAAAGGATTGATCAGTTGACGAAGTACTATGGCAATGCCATCAGAGGCCATAGTAATTCTGTTGAGGAAATGTCCAACGCTATCTGGGCAACATTTCATCATAAAAAATCAACAGATGAACACCCTACTCACCACCTTTGTCCACAGGGATCCAAATCTTGGTGTAAGTGGCAGAAAGCCAAGGCAAACAACAACTTGAAGAAATTTCATCATGAGGATAGCATTCCTGCTGCTGTCATGGATGCAATTGAACCCATTTATCAAGACTTGACGAAACTGGACTTGCTTGAGAGATGCATTGGAGGTTTCACGCAAAACTCCAATGAAAGTTTCAATCACTCGATTTGGAAACTCATCCCCAAGCACAGTTTCAGTGGTCTGATGTCCTTGAAATTGGTGTTTATATTGCAGTCACCATCTTCAATGACGGCAAAGCAGGAATGCTTGAGGTCATGAAGAAATTTGGCCTTGCACCAGGATCCTCTGCAGTCAACTGGGCCAAGACTCAAGATGAGGAGAGGCTTCAATTGTCCAGCAAACGAGAGTTGGAGTCCACCCTAGAAGCACGTCAAGCCAGAAGGAGAAGAAGCCATCAGGATGAAGACTTCTACAGAGCTGGAGCATATTGAATGCATCTACACATTACACAAAAAAACTCACACACCATACACAACCTCACATATAAACATAAATGCATTTCACTCCAAAACACTCGAAACCAAATCACAATTTTTTCCTTTCTTCTCATTTTTTTTCATGTTTTTTTTTCATCTTTTTTTATTGTTTTTTAAATTTTAAATTCAAACACTTTTGACATACACAAACAGCTTCAGCTTTTTAGCAGTCTGTAGCTGAATGGAATGTAGGTCACAGAATGCAAGCTAAACAGCTGATTAGAGCTGTCTGCTTGCTTTCTGCTTCCTTACCATCAGGCTCATCTGGATTTTTTCTAACCTGAATCTTGGTACACAATGGTAGTGCTGCTCTTTTTTTCATAAGATGTAAGTATATAAACTTATTTTTTAACAATAAAAACATTTTTATAGGTTAATTATAAAAATGTTTGAAAATGAGAAAAATTACTTTTTATTTTAATTTTTCATTTTGCCTTTTTCAGAGGACTGGACACGAGTACAATTTTTGGATCATGCCCAAACCGTACAAAGATGACCAGGACATCCCTATTATTCATTTAAAAAAGGTCCAGGTGTGGAAAAAAATTGTAAGTACATTTTATATAATTAAATGTTACGTAAAACTTTAAATGCTGTTTTCTCAAATTTTGAATTTTTATGATTTTAGGTCAGTTACCGCAGGATTTCTCCGGATCCATAACTCCAATTAGGCTGAAATTTTTTATACAGCTCCAGGAAACCCTTCTTCACAGCCTAAGCGGAGCCGAATTGGCCAAGATAAGTTAAAAGTGAATGTTATGTATGTAAACATACGTAACATTCACTATAATTACTTATATTATAACTTATTTGTTACTAATTATTGAAAATTTGTATTTTTCAGAAAAGTCTTCCGCTCATGCTGAGGAGAGGCACATTTAGAAGAAATTCCATCCAGTTTGGCTTGGATTCATCACCCGGATGATGAGAAATCATGCGGTAAAGGAGAAAAAGTACTGAAATTTAGTGCTTCACACATGGGATTGTTTAAGCAGTAAGTATAGATATATCATATTCTAAAAATATGCAAAATTACAATAAATATGTATATTTGAACTACCAAAAAGATTTTTTATGATTCTACTTATGTATAATTTTTTATTGCCTATTAACTGATTATTTATTTTTTTCAGGTTTAACTCAGGCATAACCCCTTAAACGAATGATGCACTCGCTCATAAAAACCATTGACGTACGGTATACTAATGTGATTGATATATACATTATTCTTCGCACGTTGCTCCGGTTGTCTTGTCATTTTAATTAGAAGTTAAAGAATCTGAATAAGGAATACTACATGAAATGACGTTGTATGAACAGACTACTATCGGATCGGAAAAGTCAGTCCTCTGGCTATTTTGTCGAATAACTTGATGAAAAAAAATCGCATACTGTTGTAACAAACAACATTTTGAAGCTTAACTCTTCAGTAATAAAGAGTGTGATTCGCGTTTAATAGGAATCAAAATTGCAATAATGCTGGCAGTTGGAAGCGAAAAAAATGCAGATTTTCGACCAACTTTTTTTAAGCCCAACTTTCGAAGCTTGCCAGCTCGTTAATAATGAACATAAATATGCGCAAAAATTTGAGCATGTAATATGAGAATTCAAGAACAAGTAGGCGCAAAAACTTTTCGAAAATCTTCAATTGTTAAGCTGTAATAAAAATTATTTGAAAAAAAGCTAACTTTGCAACGAAAAGTCGTAGCAACTTCAGACGAGGCTCTAAAAATCAGAAAAAATTCAAACATTTTAAAACCCCTCAATTTAACTGCTAAAATTTATAAACAATCAAATGGTGGCAGTTCAAAGTTTAAGCTGCTTTTGACACTTTTATGTGTTTTGGTAGCCGGTCGTAAAATTTTTTTCAATCCTAGGAGAGGTCCCCAGTAGACTCGGACATTCGACACATGTTCGACTGTAAGGCTCTTTTTCACATGCAGGAAAAGACGCAGCCGCTTGACACACATTTGAACTCATTAAAATTTAAGAACAACAGAATTATAAGTTTGTGTTAGTTAATATTTGTTATTAATAATAAATTAGTTAATAATCACTCAAGTAGATAACAACATGTACTTTATTGTTTGTAATTTATTTTTATTATTGCAATGTTTATTCCTAATTAAAAATTCAATTTAATTGGTAGTTTTTAAAAATAAATAAATAAATAAATAAGTAATTATTAAATATAATTATGATAGCGACTGGTGAATTATTAATATAAAACGATCACAGTATTGTAACGAGAGGCTAGAACGCGATATTCAAATATCGCGCGCTCGTTTAGTCGCACGATGTGAACGACACAGCAGGCGTCGCTGCTGTGTATGTTTTCGTGAAAAATTCCTATTTTGCAAGTTGTTAAATAATATTTCAGTTCTGCGAGTATGTCTTATAAATAGTATTGTGTAAAAAAAATTATTGTTAATTGTAATTTTTTAATTTTAAATATATTTAATAATTACTTATTTATTTATTTATTTTTAAAAATTACCAATTAAATGGAATTTTTAATTAGGAATAAACATTGCAATAATAAAAATAAATTACAAACAATAAAGTACATGTTGTTATCTACTTGAGTGATTATTAACTAATTTATTATTAATAACAAATATTAACTAACACAAACTTATAATTCTGTTGTTCTTAAATTTTAATGAGTTCAAATGTGTGTCAAGCGGCTGCGTCTTTTCCTGCATGTGAAAAAGAGCCTTACAGTCGAACATGTGTCGAATGTCCGAGTCTACTGGGGACCTCTCCTAGGATTGAAAAAAATTTTACGACCGGCTACCAAAACACATAAAAGTGTCAAAAGCAGCTTAAACTTTGAACTGCCACCATTTGATTGTTTATAAATTTTAGCAGTTAAATTGAGGGGTTTTAAAATGTTTGAATTTTTTCTGATTTTTAGAGCCTCGTCTGAAGTTGCTACGACTTTTCGTTGCAAAGTTAGCTTTTTTTCAAATAATTTTTATTACAGCTTAACAATTGAAGATTTTCGAAAAGTTTTTGCGCCTACTTGTTCTTGAATTCTCATATTACATGCTCAAATTTTTGCGCATATTTATGTTCATTATTAACGAGCTGGCAAGCTTCGAAAGTTGGGCTTAAAAAAAGTTGGTCAAAAATCTGCATTTTTTTCGCTTCCAACTGCCAGCATTATTGCAATTTTGATTCCTATTAAACGCGAATCACACTCTTTATTACTGAAGAGTTAAGCTTCAAAATGTTGTTTGTTACAACAGTATGCGATTTTTTTTCATCAAGTTATTCGACAAAATAGCCAGAGGACTGACTTTTCCGATCCGATAGTAGTAGGACTTGTCAATGCTCGTTTAAATCACGAAATCTCATAGCATTTACTTCGAGTATAAAAGAAGCCAAAGAATCTTTTCTTACAATATCATTTGATAGAGTATTCCTCACTGAAATTCTTCTCTTACTGATTAAAATAGAACACTCTATAAAAAATTTGAATAATCTATTGTGATAGTAGAACTCTATGAGAGTAGAAATAATGCTATGAGATTCCGAGATATCAGCGACCATCGACGATTCTCACTACTCTTTTCTTAAAACATCATTTCATGTAGTGTTCCTTATTTAGATGCTTTTGCTTTTAATTAAAATGGAACTCTCTATGAAACATTTGAATCATCTTTGGTAATAGTAGGGCTATAGGAGCGCAGACGTTAATGATTCGAGATTTCGAGATCTTGTCGAGCATCGACGAATCCGACTAGTCTGTTATATAGTGTTAGATCTTGTTATACAGTGTTCCTTATTCAGATTGTTAACCTTTTTAATAAAATAGAACACTCTATGAAACATTCCTATAATCTGTGTTCATAGTAGGACTCTAGGAGAACAGAAGTAGATTCTACGAGATTTCGAGACCTTAACGAGTATTAAGTAACCCAAGTAATCCGTTCTTACAACATCATTTCATAGAGTATTCCTGATTCAGATTTATCATCTTCTCATTAAAATAGAACACTGTATGAGGCATACTAATAATCTTTGGTAATAACTAGCTGGTTTTCGCGCAAAACTTAATGCGGCCCACCGAAATCTAATAGGGCAATGGCAACCCCAAATATTTCGGTCTTGCGATATTGTTACATGTAGGTGTCCTTAATAATTTTCTTTTCTGTCTTATTAATATAGAACACTGTATGAAATATTTCGAATATATTATTGTAACATATTTGCATTTCATTTGATATCTATTGTAAAACTCAATCAAACTGCACGTTAGGGGTATAGACAGTTCGGGTAGTTTGGTGAGCTCATTCAACAGCCGGAAAACTAACCAAAATGACCGATAGTGAAAAAAAATCACCAAAGTCTGAGCGTCATACACTCAGTAACCATCTCGAGTAGTCTAATTTAAATTATTGAATCTAGTTCTTTTTATACAGTATGAAATTATCCTTGAGATGAAGCTGACTGCAAAGAAAGGACCCCGCAGATTTTAAATGGAAATTGGTTCCGTGTCAAATTAGCTGAAAATTTGATATATTTTAGATTATGATCTCCTGAACAAAAGTCTCCACGGGCGCAACTGGCGGAGAGCCACCGTTTTTGAGAAGAAAATCATTAAAGATTGGATTTTTACGTTGGTTATGGCGCGCTTCGTATATATATAGCACTATAAACAAATACATATAGATGTAGCGCGATTTTACGGGTTTAGAAAAAATTAAGCATATCGATCATACGCACTGCAACTCTGAATTATTCTCTGAAACTTATGCAGGTAATCTAGCTGCCCGATGATGGAGTCCAGGTTGCACTACCGCCTATGCATTTATATAGCGCAGCATTATCTCTAGACAAATAGAATGATTAAAAATGACCATAGATGGTACGTCGAATCCAGGTGGTATACACTGTCACGTGTTCTTTGAATCGGCATAGTAGCTATGTCACCAGGGGGGTCAGGGGTATCTCGGTCAACAGGGTCGCCGATTACGCACTTCGGGTAGTGTGCTCCGTAGCTCTCCGACAAAACGCGTGCACCAGATATCGACGATGAGTCTAGGTGAACAGGGTCGCCGATTATGCACTCTAGATGGTGCGCTCCGGGGCTCTTTGGAAAAGCGCATGCACCAAGTACCGGGAAAGTATCTGGGTGAACAAGGTCGCCGATTACACTGTTACGTCTTACGCAATTGCTGAGTATGCGTGTAAAAGTGTTGACAGGTATTGCCGAAAGTATGAAAGATGCTGAGTGCATGAGTTAAGTAGAGCAACCTAGTCAATGAGTTGGCTTGCAATGCTTATTAGTTTAGTTTATTTCGAGGACGTGATACGAGCTCTGCTACGACGTACCTATACGTTGACAGTAGCCAACGCGATTAATTAATAATTTGTACTTTATATTATTAAATAGATTTTGTGTTGATTAATAAACTAAGTGTTACTATTTCAACATAATAGTTATCAATTTATTTCAACCTGCACACGATTGACCACAGCGCAGCAGCAGAGGCTCTTTAACAAGGATTAAATACAAGTAAGTAAAATCTAATTAAACATCCTAGCTGAAATTTAGACGTAACATTGGTTCCGGTACAATCGAACGAGTAGCTAGTTGAATATATCAATTAAGAACTAAGTAAAAAAAGTGAGACATATTATAAAATAGATAGAAAACGGATTAAAACAAGAATATTATAAGTACGTTTGAAAAAACTACTAAAACAAGGTGATTAATTGTTCATTAAAGAAACATATCCTCGTCCTAACGTCTGATTTGTAGCGACGTTTCCTTAGATCTGCTTATATAGCGATCACTCTGATTTTTTCCATATGATTTGCTGAAAAGCGATCTATCCTTTGATCTGCTTTAATAGCGGTCAATTTTCCAGAAACCTATACAGTATGCTAGGTAGCGACTTTTTCCTTACACCTGCTGTATTAGCGGTCACTCATTAATTTAAACAATTAATCAAATGAATTTTGAAAAGAGCATAAGAAAGGATAATTTATTCAAAAAGAAAAGAAGTGGAAGGAAAATATTTTTGCAGAAATTGTTAGGTGAGAGAAAACAACTAATTGAATAATTAAGATATATAAATAAAAATATAGATTTATTTTATCAATCACAAGAGATAAAGAAGAATATTGCACAAGTTATACAAAAAGAGAAGTCTGAATTTCAAATAGAGCTAGGCAGTAAGTTTGATAATTTAATAAATTTTGCGGAAAAAGAGATAGTAAAAAATAAAGCAAGTTAAAACGAGTGAAATGGAAATAACATATAGTATAAATAATTTTTGGTTAACACATAAAATTTGACACAACTAAAAGATAAGAGTAGGTGCATGAACGTGTGGAAATTCGCTGGATCAGCGAAGATCGCGAGAAGTGTGCCAAGCGCCACTCATCAAAATATAAAGTAGCACGTTAATCGGACTGTTTTTAAAAGAAGAGCGGTGAATGATCTAAAGGATCGAAACTGATGAATCGGCATAAAATTAAAATTGAAACAGTATTGTGTTTACAAAACTGATTACGCAGTTTTAATGTGTATATTCAAAAATAAAAGTAGCGTTGTTTAAATCGAATGAAATAAAAACGTTTCAATTAAATTCACGTTTGTTTACGAGTAATTAAATAAATCATTATGAATGTTAAATAAGTCAAATGAGTGATAACGATAAAGAAGCACAAAATAAATAACGAAGAGTAACTAGACAAGCAATAAAAAACGATCCTGCATTGCAAAATCAAATAGTAACTCCACTCTATCAGTCAGTTTTTTCGAGAAGTAACAAAACAAATCGGTCACCGACAAAAGTATTACAAACGCCACAAGAGCAAGAAATAAGTTCAAAACATATTGATATAGAAAAACCGAGTACTTCGCGATTAAACAAGAATAATCTAGTTATTGAAATAGCAGAAAAATAGGATAATAGTGATCAATCCTTAGTAGATTTAAATGATTCAATAGAAACACCTAAAACTGCAATTCCAAAAACTTACGATATAGCAATAGACAATACGATAAACGATAGTTTTAAACAAACTCAATCAGAGTTATTAGCAGGTCAATCATTGATAGATATTGAAGGGATAACGGAACAACCAAGTTTAGTTGGAAATTGCAATAATTTGCAAAACAAAACTATTTTTAATTTTGATAGCAAAAATTTATTAGTTGACATCATGCCGCCTGTTCCACTACGTTTATTTTTATAATATGTAGCAGAATTAATTCCAGAATTTGATGGAAAAAATATCTTGATAAATGAATATGTTGAAAAATTAAGACATGCAAAGTCGATGTTATCTGATAATGATCAAGCAAAACTAATTCCAATTTTGAAAATTAAATTACATGGAGATATATATAAAGCAATGATGAATGTAACGGTTAATACTATCGAGGAGTTTATTAAAGTTATTAGACAAATTTATCCATCAACCGATAATATGCATAAAATTTGCGGGCGAATAACAGAATGCTTACAGAGACCGGGAGAAACAGTAATTAATTTTGCTAATAGATTACAGGATTTAGTTTTTCAAGCTAAAGAATCTCGGCAGGTAACAGGAATGACACAGCAAGATAAAACTCAGTTTGAGGCAGAGATCCTAAGGGACGTTCTTTCAGCGTTTAAAGACGGTTTAAAACAAGAAATTCGGGTTGAATTAGGAATAATACACAGTTTAGGGGATGCTATTATAAAAGCTATAGAAATTGAGACTAAATTCAAAAAGAGGGATTCATTGGAGACTAAACCAAGTAGTGTTTTATGCAATTTTTTTAATGAGGAAGAAAAATATACTGCTATACATACATGTCAAATTTGTCAAGATTATGGTCATGAGGCATTATTTTGTCATAAAACGGGTTGTGTATATTGCAAAACGCGGATCATTTTTCTGATAATTGTAAAATCGTTGAAAATAAAATTGATTTAATATGCAAATTTTGTAATAACAGAGGACACTCGATTGAAGCATGTAAAATGATTAGAAGTAAAGGTAGTCACTGCCAATATTGCCAGGTAATGGGTCATACAGTAGGACAATGTCCATTTATTATACAATATGAAGTTTGCTGGAAATGTAAAGAGAGTGGACATGAGCCTAATAGATGTAAAAAAAGCTAGATAAAATTCAATGTGAATATTGCAATATTGAAGGGCATTCAATCAAATCATGTCTGCAAGTTTTACGTAAAAGGTGTAATAACTTCGAGTATGCAATTAAATACTGTCCAGTAGTTAGAGATTCGATGAGATTTTTAACATGTAATTATTGTGATACAGAAAGCCATGAAAGTACGGATTGTGAGATAGTTAAAGCATTCGTGATGCAAACTAAAAGTCAAAAAGATATACAATGCCAGATATTGCGATGAAAAAGGGCATAGGCTAAAAGTTGTCAGCAAAATAACAATAAGCAACAGAATTTTAGTAACGGGAGTAATAGATATAGAAATTTTAATAACGGTAATAGGTTCAATGGCAATAACAGATTTAATAATTATAATAATCAAAGTAGAAATTTCCAAAATGCAGATGCAAGGTAAATGATTTGTCAGTATTGTCAAATTCGGGGACATGTCATAGAGAATTGTAGAAAGTTAAAAAATTTGGAAAATAATGTTATGACTAATGAGAGATGTGATTATTGTAACGAAAATGGGCATGTAATTGATAATTGTCATCAACTTAAACAATTAGAGAATAAGCAAGGCAAATTCTGTAATTTTTGTAAGAATACGAATCATACAATGAATGAATGTTTTAGGCTGTAGAGTCAACAAAAAAGAGAAGCGGGAAACGCGTAGGTACTTCTTGGGTCGAGTGTACAAGAAGTCGCAGTAATAAAACACTCGCCGAAAATTATCATATTTTGAAAGAAAATAACATAGGTGAAAAATATTCTCAAAATGAAAATTGCAATGCAAAAATGGAAATTTATCATCTAAAGTTAGATGAGGTGTTAGAACCGATAGAGATTATAAATCCATTTACTTTCAAGATATGTAATTTATTAATTGACAGCGGGGCACAAACAAATATAATTAAAATAGATCAAATTCCTGCTAATGTACAATTACAAGATACACAGATTTTTTTGTCAGGGATTACGGATAACTATATAAAAACATTAGGAGTGGTTAATTTGCCAATAAATAATAAGTATTCCGAATTTCACGTAGCGCCAGAGGAATTTGCAATTTCTTATGATGGTATATTAGGAATTAAATCGTTAAGGGAAAATAAATTAAGGTTAGACAAGGGCTATATAGAAATCAATAATGTTAAACTTAAATTACAGAAAAATATAACGAAAAAAGTGCATGATATCTATAATATGCGAAATTCTGATAAATATGATCAATATGAAGTTTGTAGGAGTCAGAAAGAAATTTTAAGTAAAATTCTAGAAAAGGTTACGTTTGATAATGAAATAATTAGCAGTCGAAACAAGGCTATTGATAAAATTAATAGTAGAGATAATATTGAAATATTTAATCAGAATTTTGAAATTGAAAAAAATAGACAAAAGAAAGAAGTAGTAGAAAATAGTTATGGAATAAATGAAAGTGAATGCATGGTAGAAGATACATTTTTTTAAAGATATTACTACAGTGTTAGACAAAGTAGTAGAGAGTAGTAAAATAATCAATTCAGATAAGTTAGAAATATCCGAAACTGATTGTAAAAGTATTAGACATGTGCTAGATAATAATAATGAAAAGATTGAAAAACTGATATCAAATATAAATATAGATATTCAAGAGACAGAACAAGAAAGTAACTTTAAAAATGATTTAGTTAAAGAACATGATTATAAAGAAATTTTAAATATTGTCAACGAAAATAATGGCAAGCTATTAAAATCAGATGAAAAGCTGCTTTTTCAAGTGGAGCAATATAAATATATTTCTTTTGATACTGGAAATTTTCCAGAAGAGGTTGAAATAATATCTGAATTAGATATCTGTGAGACTAAAATTTTAAATAAAAAATGATACAAAAAATATAAATCGTATTAAAACATTACGCAATAAATTACAACGTAAAAATAATGGGGAAATAAATCGCGAACGAATAGAGCACATGATAAGTAAAAATCAAACTGTTTTTTGGGTAGAAGGAGATGAATTAGGGAAATGTAATGTAGAACAGCATGAAATTAATTTAATTAATGATAAGCCTATTTATGTTAAACAATTTCCTTTAGCATTTAATTCTAAAAATTTAACAATTAAAGAGACAAGGAAATTAATTGAAACCAAAGCAGTTAGAGACCCAGCATTTGTTGTACCTAAAAAACAGCTAACTGAGGGAGAAAAACGATATAGATTGGTTATAGATTATAGAAAATTGAACGAGGTAACTCTAGCCGATCCTTACTTACTTCCGAATATTACAGAGATATTAGATCTTGTTGGGAATAAAAAATATTTTGATGTTATAGATTTAAAATCGGGATTTCATCAGATACAAATGAGACCTTCAGATATTGAAAAACAGCATTTAGTGTACATTCTTTAGGAAGGTTCGAGTTTTTAGTTCTTCCATTTAGATTAAAAAATTCTGCTCGAACATTCCAACGTGTTATTAATACAGTACTAAGTGATTATATAAATATGTTATACTTATATTGATGATATAATAATTTTTGGTGATACAATCGAAGAATTAAATGAAAGATTTGATTTAATAGCTCAAGCACTTGTAAAGGCACAGTTAAAAATAGAACCGGAGAAATGTGAATTTTCAAAAACAGAAGTTAAATTTTTAGGACATATTTTAAGCAATGAAGGATTAAGAAAATTGAAGCGGTAAAAAAATTTCCGATTCCTAAAAATGTAACAGGTGTTCAGCAGTTTTTAGGGTTGGTTAATTATTATAAAAGGTTTATTAAAAATCGTGCACAGGTTGCAAAGCCTTTAACGATGTTATTGGAACATGAGAGACCGTTCGATTGGGCTGCTGAGCAACAGAATGCTTTTGAAAAATTGAGAGATCTTTTATGTGAAGCGCCTGTTTTACAATATCCACTATTTGATAAACCTTTTATTATAACAAGTGATGCGAGCAATTATGCGCTAGGTTGTGTGATTTCTCAGGGTAAAATAGGGCAGGATAGACCAATAGCCTATGCATCGAGAGTTTTGAATTGGGCAGAGGTAAAATATGTAACGTACGAAAAAGAAGCGTTAGGAATTATGTATGCTATAAAATCATTTAAAAACTACATATACGGTAATAAATTTTTTATTGTAACAGATCATAAACCATTATTGTACCTAAAAAGCGCGGATAATAATGAAAGAGTGCAAAGATGGCGGTTAAAATTAGCGGATTATGACTATGAAATTATTTATAAAACCGGTAAACAAAATACGAATGCAGATGCTTTGTCTAGGAATCCGATTGTAGAAAATAATGTGTGTAATTACTAGAGCACAAAAAAGACGTGAAGAAGGCCAAAATAGTATAATATTGAGCAATGAAGATAAAATAAAAATTTTAAATGAAGAAAGAGGGAAAGTTAACATGAAAAAACTGCACATTAGAAAACGTAAAAAAGTCAAGAATAAAAATGTAAAAGAAATCGCTAAGACGGACACTAATAGAGAAGATAATATAAAGAACGTGGTATATTCTAAAAACTCGATTCAATTTCGAAACGATAACATTAATCATATAATTAATAATAAAGGAGAAGTATTAGAAAATAATACGGGAAATCTATTAAAAAAAGCTAATATTTCTTATGATAAAAATTTAAGTAATGGAGAGATAGAAATACTAAAAAGAGGTAAAAATAAAATTTTTGTATTATGTTTAAATACAGCTGAATCTGCTGTAAAAGTTAAGGTAAATTTGATTAAATTATTTCAATTATTAAAGAGCATATTTTTGCAGAAAAATATACAATATTTAGTATATCTAAAGAATTAAAAATAACTAATATAAATGGGGATGAAATTGAAGAAATTCTAGCGGATATTTTTAAAGATACAGATATTAAAGTTGTAGTTAGTTTAAATAATATAACATATGTAGGAGTTGATAAAAGAGATGAAATTTTTGAAATGTTACATAATACTAAGATAGGGGGACATTCTGGTGTCAATAGAACTTATTACAGAATTAAAGATAAATATTATTGGGAGAATTTAAAGGCAGATATTCAAAAAAGAATACAAGCTTGTGAGGAGTGTCAAAGGAATAAACTAAAAAGAAAAAAAATAAAGCAGCCAATGGTGATTTCGGATACACCTTTGCGATCGTTAGACAAAATTGCGATGGATATCGTAGGGCCTTTTAATGTTACAAAAAACAGCAATAAGTATATATTATCCATTCAAGATCAACTCAGTAAATTTGTAATTATTGTAGCACTGACTGATCAAACTGTAGAATCTGTAGCTGATGCCTTTATAAAGAAATTTATTTGTATTTTTGGTACACCGAAGTTAATATTAACTGACAAAGGAACAAATTTTACTCGTAAATTGATGAAACAAGTAGCTAAAAGATTTAAATTTACAAAGACTGAAACAACGGCGTTTTCGCCTCAATCGAATGGCTCATTAGAAAAAGCACATCATCCTCTTTGTGAGTATTTAAAAAATTTTGTTTCAAAGAAAATTGAATGGGATGAATTACTTGAATTTGCACAATTTCATTATAATACAAGTGTTCATACTAGTCATATATTCCGCCGTATGAATTAGTTTTTGGTTATATTGCTAGACTTCCATCTAGTGAACCATTAAAAAAGTCTGAGCCACTACCTACTTTTAATGGATATTTTGAAAATCTAGTTACAAAATTAAATGAAATAGCAGAGATTGCTCGAGAAAATTTGATTAATTCTAAGATTAAATCGAAAGAATATTACGATCGATATGTAAATCCAATGTAATTAAAAATTGGAGAAAAAGTTTGGTTAATAAAAGAGCCAAAACCTGGAAAGTTAGAAAAAAATCATAATTTAGGGCCTTTTGAAGTCTTAAGGGGTCATGACAGTGTTAAAATTTTGAAAATATCCAGTTTTTTTATTCACTTTTTTCACAGTTAGTAGTCCGTAGAATATGGACCTTAAAGCCGTTTTTTGCTAAAAAAGTTTGCCTCGAAGATATCGACAAAAAACTGATAAATCTGTTTCAAGTAAATTTTTTAAAAATCGTGATTTTTAAATATTTTAATTAGGCGAAACTTGTGGAAAGGATTGTTCTACCACACTTTTTACAGAGTAATTTCATGAGAAATCTTACTGAAAATACGACTTAAAACCCGTTTTACAAACCGTTTATTTCTCAAGAGTTATGACTTTATTTCCGTAAAATAATTAAAATCCGTAAAATTAATTTTTCTATGTGTCATTTTATGTTACTCAATGTGTTAAAGTAAAGGCATTCAACAAATTTGAATTTGCCACTCGAATAGGCTGTGGCTCACAGCGTCCAGTCGAGAATGAAGATTACTGTTTGATCGGTATAGTAGAATTTTCTATAAAACAGCAGAAAGCAGCGAAACAGTTGTTTTTCATTCAAGACACTAGATTAGTGCAGTTAGTCTGGTAGCTGCTTTAACTGTTTATAACCTCAGTGGTGTTGTAAAAGTGCAAGAGCTTCTGCAGAGTACAAACATTATTCAGATAAGTATTGGAAACTAATTTGTAATAATTGTGTTCATAATGAGCTTTTTCTTTGTTGGTTTATTTTTTGCTTTTAGGTGTACGGGTTCAAGCCAGCAAGATGGGAGTTTATAATGACTGTCTGGAGTATTATTTGGCATACTTTTTAACATATTGAAGTCTATTTAATAATGGTAAGTATTGCATGTAACTGTAATTCATAAACATTACTTGATTATGAATAGCTAAAGATAATTTTCATTTTATTTTCAGCTTCTAAATGCTATTATCACACAGCATGATAGGCGCGTACCACTAAATATACTTAATTGTATGTATATTTGAGTACCAAAAGCAAATCAAGATATGTCAGATAGTTTCTGTAAGTATAGCTGAGTTCATTTGTATTATTTACATAATAAACTTTAAATGCCTTTTACTCAAATTTAGTTTTTTCATGCTTTTTGTGTACTTGCCGCAGCTTTCTAAAGGAACCGCACCATCAATCCTGATGAACCAAAGTGGAAAACCTTCCTTATGAGTATGGTCACAAACTAAGCGGAGCAGAATTGGCAAACATCAGTTCAAATTGAATGTTACGTATGTTTACATATGTAACATTCACTATAATTACTAATATTGTAAATATATGTTGAATCAATTACATTAATTTTGTGTTTTTCAGGAATCTGTTCCGCTTAGTGTGAGACCAGATTCATAAGGAAGATTTGGCACTTTGATTCATCAGGATTGATGGTACGGTTCCATCAGAAACATGCGGCAAGCAAACAAAAGTGATGAAAATGATGTTTTTTGGTAAGTAAATACCTTTAATTGTTGTTAAATGTTATACTCACTTAATGCATATTTTTAATGCATAAAAGTGATGTATAATACTTATATTTGAAAGGAAAAATTTAGTTTTTGGAGCACCTATATACATTACTTTTTTACAGCAGTAATAATTTTTCTTTTTTTCAGGTTTTAACACTGTCATAACCCCTTAAAAGTAAATGAAAAAAGTAACGTAGTTATAAACTATAATGGGAAACCAAAAACTGTTCACATGAATAAATTAATTCGTTCTTATATAAGATACTAAACTATTTTTCTTTCTAGGAACACTAAGCGATATGATTTCCAAAATTATACTCATTTTTACAATTCTTAAAGTCACTCAAGCTTTGGTGGGTTTTGATTGTGGCACTTTGGATCCAATCATTAAGGGGTTATGACAGGGTTAAAATTATGAAACTATCGATTTTTTTTTATTCACTTTTTTCACAGTTAATAGTCCGTAGAATATGTTGCTGAAAGCCGTTTTTTGCTCAAACAATTTGCCTTGAAAATACAAACTCAAACTGATAAATATTTTTCTAGCAAATTTTCAAAAAATCGAGAATTTTAAATATTTTAACAAAATTAAACTTGTGGAATGAATTGTTCTACGACGCTTCTTATAGAGTAGTTTCATGAGAAATCTGACTGAAAACACGACATAAAAATCATTTAACCAACAGTTTTTTTCAAGAGTTATTAATTTATTTTTGTAAAATATTAACTTTAGTATGTGTGATTTTATATTATTATTAAACTCAATGTGTTAAAGTAATGGCATTCAACAAATTTGAATTTGCCATCCGAATATATTGCGCCTTCTTGCCCAACGTCCGGACGGGAATGAAGGTTGCTATGTGATCGGTATAGTAGAATTTTCTGAGAAGCAGCCAAACAGCTGTTTTTCATCCAACCTTCAAGTCACCAGATCAGTGCAGTTTGTCTGCTAGCAGCTGTAACAATTAAGTGCTTATAACCTCAATGGTGTTTTTAAGTATAAGAGCTTCTGCAGAGTACAGCAATTATTCAGATAAGTATTGAAAACTAATAAGTTATAATGTATCCGTAAAGAACTTTTTCTTTGTTTCTTTATTTTTTGCTTTTAGGTGTACGGGTCCAAGTCAGCAAGATGGGCCTATTATTCTGACTAACTGGTATATTATTTTGTATGCTTTCTAACAACTTGAAATGTTTTTGATAATGGTTAGTACTGCACATAATTGCAATCAGTAGTATAACTTGATTATGAATAGGTAACGATATCTTTTATTTTATTCTCAGCTTCTATATACTATTATCACACAGCATGATGTACGCGTACCACCAAGTAGGCTATATTGCATGTATATTAGAGTACCAAAAATAAATGAAGATATGCTAAATAGTTTCTGTAAGTATAGCTGAGTTTATTTGTATGATTTACATCAGAAACTTTAAATGCATTTTACTCGGATTTAATTTTTTCATGATTTTTTTTACTTGCCGCAGGTTTTCACAGCAATGGGTGGACCAAATGGGTTCAAATTTTGGAGAAACCTTTGGAATAGGTCTCCTCACAAACTAAGCGGAGCAGAATTGGAAAAAGATAAGTTCAAAGTGAATATTACATGTGTTTACCTATGTAACATTCACTATAATTACTAATATTGTTAATATATGTGTGATTAATTATATTAATTTTGTGTTTTTCAGGAATCTGCTCCGCTTAGTCTGAGACCAGACTTATGGGGGAGATAAACCACTTGGATTCATGAAGATTGATGATACGGATCCTGAAAATTCTTGCGGTAAGTAAATAAAAATGATGAAAATCATAATTTTTGGTAAGTAAATACCTTTAATTGTTTTTAAATATTACACTCACTTAATGCATATTTTTTATGCATAAAAGTGATGTGTAATACTTATATTTCAAAGGAAAAATATAATTTTTAATGTACCTATATATGTTAATTTTTTACAGCACTAATGGTTTTTCTTTTTTTTACAGGTTTTAACCCTGTCATAACCCCTTAACACTTATTCGTTGCTGGATTCTGGAGAATGTGATTTTCATCAGGAAAGCGTGAATACAACAAACACTACGATACAACTGTTACAACTGGCAAAATTTAGAAAAATTAAAGTAATTCAATGTAAAATAGTTATAATGCGAACTGTATTTCATTGTGGTATGTTTAGCCATATAAGTATAGTAGAACATGGCGAACAACAGTATATTTATGATATAAGTTATGAAAAATGTAAAAATATCCATGAAACGGGAATATTTAATTATGACAATTTTCATACAATTGCCGGTTTGAAAATAAATTGAACTAAATCGGTTGGATTAGAGTTTGCGGGTAGTATTAAAGAAAAAAGTTGTACAGGTAGTACATATTCAGATAGTTTTGGTCTATTGAGTAATGTGGTAGTACAGGAAATGATAACAATAACATTATTACAAGAATTTGCAGATGTGAACTTGGATAATGATAGAATTAGATTAAGTTCAGGGACAGTTTGTAAATTTTCCGAGCAGCATTGTATAGACAGACGAGCTTGCCATTCATTTTGGTTAAATTCTTATAATAATAATAATGGGTTTCAAAGTAAATATGATATATTATACAGGGGACTAGCTACAAAATTACAATCACAAAATCATGAAACTATTTATACTTTAAGTACTAGAGACATATCTTTTGCGTTATCAATCAAAGAAAAGTTTAGCATATGTAATAGAATTTTGATTAAAACTGAGCATCCAAAATTATTTATTTATGAACAAACTGATAATGAATTATTGTTTCAAGAAGATGTTCAAAGCAAAAAACCTATAGTTGATTATGATCTCTTTAGGTATATGAATTCGAAGTTTGTCTATGTAGAAAAACATTTTAAGATTCAAATTAAACATTTATATTTAAATATTTTGAAAGAAAAATGTGAGTTGGAAAAAAAGGTCATTCAAAACTCCTTATTCATTGCTTCCTTATCACCTGACGAATTTGCCTATAACATTATACAAAAACCTGGTTATATAGCTAGATTAGCAGGAGAAGCTGTCTATATAATACAGTGTTTGCCAAGAGAAGTTATAATCAATAAGATTGTACACCATGGCGATTTTTTGAGATTCAGGATGTTGTGAATGATAATTTAAAAATCTACCAGAAACCCACCTTCTCTGTTGATAAAGCTTATTGATAAAGCTATTAAATTATCGGACAAATGTTTTCATAAGAAAAACATCAATATTGTAAAAGAATTACTAGCTGAAAATAATTATCCTGTCAACTTTACCAACAAATATATAAAAAAACGTATTGACAAAATAAATTCAAATGCACAATACCAACGTTGCAATAACGACACAAATTTTAAAAACATTGTTAGTTTACCCTATGTAAAAGGGTTTTACGAACAAATGCAGCATTCTTTAAAAGAAAAATTTGTTACGACAGTGCCGAAAATACACAATCATATGTGTAATATTATAGTTAAAGGCAAAGACAAAAGAGAAAAACAATTAGAAAAGAATGTTGTATACAAGTTGCAATGTAATGATTGTACGGCTACATATGTGGGCCAAACCAAGAGAAGTGTGTGTACACGTATTGAGGAACATAAAAAATCTAAAAACAACGTCATACACGAACATAATAGTAAATTCAATCACAGTTTCAATTTTGAAAAAATAAATATTAAAGATAAAGAAAGTAATTTAAATAAAAGACTTGTTTCAGAAATGTTACACATAAAAATGCAGGATAATGGTATCAATAAAATGGAAGACACACAGAAACTCAATAACGTGTACACACACTTATTACACCGATTGAAAAACAAAACGGATTATAGACGAATTTAAAAATTTGTAAACATGCATGAGAGCGGCGAGCATTGACGTCACTTGTAAACAGACCGCTCGAAAATTAGCGAGACTCCTCGCTGATATAAAAGCGTTTGGCTACACCTATTGTTTCCTTATTATTGAAACAGTAGTCGAGGAAGCCGGAACAATAATAGTCCGCCTCCTTGCTTCTCGCTTCTCCTTCCCCCGCCTGAGATTGGCCGGGGAAGAAACACATTTCGATCTATAGGCTGTTGTGCTCCTCTATATGTAAGTCATAATTTGTCACACATTATAATTGTATTGTGCTTATTTATTTATTGAAATAAATTGACAGTTTTCTGAAGAGGGTGACAGTGTTCACCGAAACGTCGAAACAAAAGGAAAAATGGTATAAATTAATTTTTACCTTTTTCCCAACACTTGCCTCGGAGAGATCGATAGACTCTTTTTTATATAATATTAAAAAACACCGAGGGATAAAGTCTTTGAATATTGTGTTATACACATATTCACACATATTTATAGAATTATTTTAAGATTTAATTGTAAAAGTAATTTAAGATATACGAGTATAATGGTAATTTTAAGATTTGTTAAAATTTGAATAGTTGTTACTATTTTGTCAATAGACAACTAGCTAGGTGTGGGGATGTTACGTCTTACGCAATTGCTGAGTATGCGTGTAAAAGTGTTGACAGGTATTGCCGAAAGTATGAAAGATGCTGAGTGCATGAGTTAAGTAGAGCAACCGATTCAATGAGTTGGTTTGAAATGCTTATTAGTTTAGTTTATTTCGAGGACGCGACACGAGCTCTGCTACGACGTACCTATACGTCGACAGTAGTCAACGCGATTAATTAATAATTTGTACTTTATATTATTAAATAGATTTAGTGTTGATTAATAAACTAAGTGTCACTATTTCAACATAATAGTTATCAATTTATTTCAACCTGCACACGATTGACCACAGCGCAGCAGCAGAGGCTCTTTAACAAGGATTAAATACAAGTAAGTAAAATCTAATTAAACATCCTAGCCGAAATTTAGACGTAACAACACACTCCGGGTGGTGTCCTCCATGGCATTTTGGAAAAGCGCGTACACCAGGTACCGGCGATGAGTCTAGGGGAACAGGGTCGCCGATTACACACTCCAGGTGGTGCGCTCCGGGGCTTTTTGCAAAAGCGCATGCACCAGGTGCCGACGATGTGTCTAGGTGAATAAGGTCGCCGATTATGCAATCTGTGCGTTGCTCTACGTAGCTTTTCGATAAAGCACGTGTAACACCAGTGGGGAAGGAATTTACATGAACAGGGAACGCGAATACGCATTCCGAATGTTGTGATCAGTAGTTTCTCTTCCTGTTGAAACGACTGGTTTTTGGAATTTCTTTTATTCAATAGCTAGAAAACCTCAAGACTACCTTAAAATGGCAGAACAAAAATTATTTATTCCCTACACCTTATTACGTACGAATTTTAAAAAACTACTTAGTTTTAGCGTATGAAACCAACTTTTTGATGCGTACAAACGTACTAAAATAATAATATAATATTAAAAATATTTTTCGTTCTGATTTATCATTAACTTTACTTCTGCCGATAATAAAAGAAAGATAGGAGAATTTCTTAGGACTATTACTCCATGATCGGTAAGGCCTCTTGGTCGAGAAAGCCTCGGGAGAATTTCTCGACGGTCGAGAAGGCCTCTTGGTTGAGAAAGCCTCCGAGAGTATTTCTCGACAGTCGAAAAAGCTTCTTAGTCGAAAAAGCCTCTAAGAGTATTTCTCGACGGTCAAAAAGGACTCTTGGTCGAAAAAGCTTCCGAGAGTATTTCTCGACGATCGAGAAGGACTCTTGGTCGAGAACGCCTCCAAGAATATTTGTAGACGGTCGAGAAGGCCTTTTGGTCGAAACATCCTCCGAGAGTATTTCTCGACGATCGAGAAGGCCTCTTGGTCGAGAACGCCTCCAAGAATATTTCTACATGGTTGAGAAGGCCGCTTGGTCGAGAAAGCCACCGAGTATTAATCAACGGTCGAAGAGGTCTCTTGGTCGAAAAAGACTCCTACAGTATTTCGCGACGGTCGAGAAGGCCTTTTGGTCGAGAACGCCTCCGACAGCATTTCTCGGTGGTCTAAAAGGCCTCTTGGTCGAAAAAGCCTCCGAGAGTATTTCACGACGGTCGAAAAGACCTCTGGTTCAAGAAAGACTATAAGATTATTTCTCGGTGGTCGAAAAGGCCTCTGGGTCGAAAAAGCCACCGAGAGTATTTCTCAACGGTCGAAGAGGCCTCTTGGTCGAAAAAGCCTCCGACAGTATTTCGCGACAGTCGAGAATGCCTCCGAGAGTATTTCTCGACGGTCGAAAAGGCCTCTTGGTCGAGAACGCCTCCAAGAATATTTCTAGACGGTCGAAATAGACCACAGATGTAAGTTAAAAATTCTTGGTAACTTTGATAGTTGTACTTAAATTCCAACATTTCAATAGTTTATGAGATCGAGAGGCGATTGTAAGTCTCCGAAATTATGAAAATATACAACGTCGTTAACAATTTTTTCAAAAAGCTACCCAATGCATGCTATCCCCTTGCATTATCTAGATTGATTATTAACGATTCGTTGATTTGAGAACCATTTGAAGGTAAGGCATTCCGCATAAAAACTCCTCGAAGATGTGCTTGTTGGAGTGGTGGAAAATTAGTGAGGTTGTTTTTAATAATAAGTAACTTTATTACAACGTGTGATGTGTCGTCGGACACGACTGTCTCCTTCCGAGACTTATAAGCGAGAGAGAGAATGAGCGCGAGTGCAGTATATGGGAGCGCTCTTCTCTATAGTGTATATCTATATATGTGTGTTTACATACTCGCGTATTCGCGTTTTCGGAGTCGCGCTTGTCTCGATGTACTAAATCATATATATACAAGAGATGGAGCGACCAGTATTAATTCGTAGAAAAACAAGCAAAGAGTATAATATTTATACAATATTCAACACGCCTCCTGAAATTTATATTCTTTGCTTTTATATTCAGTCTTGTCGCTTTTGCAATTTTCAAATATATTTAATGCTTTTCTGTGTTTTGTGAACTTTTCTCTATTCAAACTTTTTGTTAATATATCAGCTAGATTTAACTCTGAATTTATTTTTATAATATCGATTATTCCATTTTCATAATATTCATTAATGTAGTAATATTGTACTTCGATGTGCTTTGAATTTTTTGTATAATTTCCAAACTTTGCAATCGCTATTCCACCTGAATTGTCTTCGTATATGTTTATTCTTCCATTCAATTTTTCTTTAAACATTTCACTTAGCAGATTTCTTACAAATATTACTTCAGTTACTGCATCTGACATAGCCGTATATTCTGCAAAGGTTGAACATTTTATTACATTTTTTTGTTTATTTGTTTTCCAATAAATCAGATTTCCATAATATCTTATAATATATCCAGTTGTGGATTTTCTATCTATATTGTCTCCGGCAAAATCTGAGTCTACTATGCAATCTACTGTATCACATTTTAAATTATTAAAATACGTTAATTTTAGATCTTTAGTATTCACTAGATATTTTAATACTCTCATAGCATATTTGAAATGAGTTTCATTATAACAACTTTGGAATCTACTCAAGTAGTTTACACTATATGAGATATCTGGTCTCGTACCAGTACTTATATAAAGTAATTCTCCTATTAAGTTTCTATACTTTATTGACTCATTTTGTTCAGTTGCTTTTTCTAATTTTAGACTCGTCTCCATAGGAGTGTTATACAATTTTGCATTTTCTAGATTATACTTTGCAGCCAAAGATTCAATGTATTTTGTTTGGCTTAGTATCATTTTGCCTTCATTCTTATTATAATCAATATTTATTCCTATGTATTGGTTGACTTTTCCTAAATCTTTCATTTCAAAATTTTCCATTAATTTTGATTTTATTTCATTTATTTTATTTCTATTTTTACAACAGATTAATAAATCATCTACGAAAACTAGTATATATATTGAATCTCTGCTTGCATTATTTACATATAAACAATAATCATGTTTGCTTCTCACGAAATTTAATTTTTCCATGTACTTATGAAAACAATTATAACAAGCTCTTGGGCTTTCTCGTAAACCATATAATGCTTTTTGCAATTTACAGACTTTGTTGTTTCCTACTTCATAGCCTTCTGGTTGATTTACATAAACCTCTGATATTAATTCACCGTTCAGAAAAGCTGTTTCTACATCCATTTGATCAATAAACAAATCATTTTTACAACAATAGGATAATAATATTTTAAGTGTTTGCATTTTTCCTACGGGTGAGTAAACGTTTTCTATATGATCTCGTTGTTGAAAGCCGCGAACTACCAATCTGGCTTTATAGGTATTATCGTTTTTTCGTCTAAATACCCATTTGACATCAATGATTTTTTTGTTTAATGGCTTATCTACTAATTTCCAAGTTCTATTTTTCTTTAAACTTTCGATTTCTGAATTCATTGCAATTTTCCACTGTTTTGATTCGCTTGAATTTATCGCCTCCTCGAATTTATGAGGTACATTTGCATCGATGTTATGTATATAAATAAAATGCGCTATAGGATCACCGTATCTATTTACAGGACTTTTCTTTCTTTTTGACCTTCTCGGTTCTTTCAAATAAATTTCGTTTTCATTTTCACTATTTATATCATTTTCATTGATTTCTGTAATTAAATTATCTCTACTTTTCTCGAGAGAAGAAGTAGGGCTAAATAAATGTTCGTTTCTGTTGCTATCAACACTATCATATTCTTCTGAGTCGCTTTCAGAATTTTCCGATTCAAAACTTTCATGCTTTTCATCTGATTCGTTAAGACAAATTATTTTTCTGTCTTCTTCGACAACCTGTACATGTCTTGTGTTAATAACTTTGTTATTTACTAAAACTCTGTAACCGTTTTCTGTATAACCTACTAATATTCCTACTGTTGCCTTGTCATCCCATTTACTTTGTCTTTTCACCTCTGGGATTCGGACAAAAACTTTACTACCATAAATTTTCAAATGATTAACGTTTGGCTTTGTGCCAAAGAATATTTCGTAAGGAGTTTTATTTTCTACAGTATTTGCTATAGTCCGGTTTTTCAAGTAACCTACCGTTTTAATAATTTCAGGCCAATATCGCCTATTTATATTTGCTTCTCTTTGTAAGCATCTGCCTATGTCCATTGCTGATCTATTGTATCTTTCCGCTACACCATTCAATTCATGTGTGTACGGTGGACATGATAATAATTCTATTCCCTTATACTTAATAAAATTGTAAATATCCTTATTCAAATATTCCTTGTCATTATCGCACTGTATTTTCTTAACCCTTTTGTTAAACTTATTTTCAACTAAATTTACAAATTCTATAAAACAACTTGCAGTTTCAGACTTATGTTTAATACAAAATATTCGCGTGCATTTACTGTAATCATCGACAAAAGTTAAGAAATATTTTTCTCCACCATAACCAGTCGTTTGATGCGGTCCAATTAAATCAGTATGAATTAATTCTAAAATTTCAGAAGTTTTTGTTCGATTATTTTGAAATGGTACATTTGCCATTTTACTTTGAATGCAATTTGCACATTTCATATTAGTGTTTTCAATTTTATCTGGCAATCCCTCAACTAATTTTTCTTTAACTAATTTATTTAAGTATTGAAAATTAACATGACCTAATGCTCTGTGCCATTTTTCTTTCGCGGTTATTTTTACTGCATTTATACATTTTGCTTTCTGTTCATTCACTAGAAAACCTTTTATATAATATAAATTATTTACTTTATTTGCAACTACAATTAATTCTCTATTATTGTTATAAATTTTCGCGCTATCATTTCTAGCTACTATCGTATTACTTGCAGTTATTTTTGAAAAACTTAATATGTTCTGCTTTATGTCTTTTGCAAAATAAACATTGTTTAGATTTACATATTTTTTACTATAATAATTTTCAAAATAAATTTGTATATTTCCTACTTTTGTAGCTTTGAGCGTTTTACCGTCAGGTAATTTGACATCTATCGGTTTTTTCAAAATAACAGAATTTTCAAAATTATTATCATCGCGTACAATGTGATCGGTACAACCGCTGTCTAATAACCAAAAGATTTTTCGCTACCGTTACAATGACTTTCTAAATTTACCTTATTTGTCTCTGGTGTATATACTTGCGTTGACCATGCCTCGCTCGCGTAATCTTCGTGTTGCTCTTTCGTGCTCTGCGATGAATGTTGTCCTCTGCCTCGACCTCTGCCTCTGAAGCCTCTGTTGCTGCCTCTGTGACTACCTCTTCCTCGCTGATTTAGACTTGGTTGAGTGCTGCTGCTTTGACCTTGCTGTTGTCCTGTCCAACAGTCTTTTTGCGCGTGGCCATATTTTCCACAATTATAGCAATTTCCCTTTATTTTCGTGTTGAAAGTGCTTACATTGCTTTTGCTATCACTTTTGTTATTGTCTATGTTATGTAATTTTTTTTCTTTTATTTTCGATTTAACATAATCGACCGTATGTTGTTCTTTGGGTATCACATCAAGAAAATCACCAATATAACTGTAGGTTGATGGTAGTGCTCGAAGTAAATAGTTTATCTTCTCTGCTTCTGTTATCTTGCCGCCAGCACTTTTAAAATCATTTACGGCTTTTTCGAAGTCTACGAAAAATTCTTCGATTTCTCTATAACTTTTAAGTTTGATTTCTTCTATTTTATTTCTTCGCAACATTTGTAAGGCTGTTGACTGTGTTATATACATTTTGTCAAACCTTTTTATCATCTCACACGCTGTTATGCATTCACTTACATATTCAAGCTGCTTATCTGAGATAGCACTTGTTATAATTGCACGTGCTTTGAGATCTTTTTTCTTCCAATCAGCTTCTGTGTCTGAAGCAATTCTTTCTCTTTTTATTTGCTCTTGACATTCTTTATATTCAAGAAAGATCATTAATCTTGTTTTCCAACTGGTATAATTTATACCGTCAAAAATTGGTATAATTATATCTTCAACTTTTGCTTGAGCCATTTCGTATTCACTTATTTTTGTGTAAATTTCGTTTCTCAAAACACAAACGTCTTTGGTTATTTTTATAACTTTTCTCAAAATTGTTTTTCTAATTTTTTCACTTAGTATTTCCTTATTTTCTTCGATCATTAATGATTTGTGCAAATTCATAAAATTTTCCATGTGCTCTATCACATCACTTAAACACGTTTTATGTGTGCCGACCGTAATCTCTTCGCATCACACTTTTTTATTCAATTTTTCACAAAAATGTTTTTATCAGTCTCTTCTAGACTACTTTTATTTGTTGTTTTCACTTATATTTCTTTTTGAACTCTTCTTATTTCAATTATTTTTCACTGGAACACTTTTGTATTTTCCAGGTGGCTCTCACACCTCACTAGCACATTTTAATATGTCTTACTGCACTTTTTAAAAAAGTCACAGTACGGCATAAAAATTTTCAAACCACGCTCTGCTACCATGTTGGTGTGGTGGAAAATTAGTGAGGTTGTTTTTAATAATAAGTAACTTTATTACAATGTGTGATGTGTCGTCGGACACGGCTGTCTCCTTCCGAGACTTATAAGCGAGAGAGAGAATGAGCGCGAGTACAGTATATGGGAGCGCTCTTCTCTATAGTGCATATCTATATGTGTGTTTACATACTCGCGTATTCGCGTTTTCGGAGTCGCGCTTGTCTCGATGTACAAAATCATATATATACAAGAGATAGCGCGACCAGTATTAATTCGTAGAACAACAAGCAAAGAGTATAATATTTATACAATATTCAACAGTGCTATTTTCATTAATTTGGCATGCTTGACAGATCGTAGTCAATTAGAGCACGTTTTGGTGGTCTTATTTCAACGAAGTTTTTTTTCCTTCCTCCTTTACTCTTCAAATAGATTCCGAATCCTTTATGATAAGGTTTTAGGTTACAAGACAAGAATCTTGTTACAAGACAAGACAAGAAACAATACCACAAGATTTGTTACAATACATTATAAATAATCGGGATACTCATAACGTGAATTAGAAAAGTAGACTTTTAGTTAGTAAAATAAATGTAAACTCGAGTCATGAAAAATGGTTTAAGAATCTCATGGACGTAGATATACCAGCGAATGTAATTTCAGTAACTGCAGTAGGACGAAAATTCAATCCAAATTGTGATCTCAATAATAATCTAATTTTTGAATGCATAAAAAACGTAGAAAATTCAATTACAAGTAATAATATTCCGGAAAACACTGCAAACAATATTTAAAGTATATTGTTAAATAAGATCAGACATTTTCACAACAAAACTAGACACAAAACAATAGAAGAAAAAAACATTGAACACAAATTAACAGAAACAAACGATTTGATTCTAGTCCGTGAGTCCTGGAATTGGGACTGGAAGTTCGTGCCACTCGCAATTTTATTGTTGGATCTGGTAGGTGTTAGAGTACTGATGATGATCTTAAATTCTTTACCTCGCAGCTGCACCGGAATATTGTCATTATTGCAAAACAACTTTACGTCAATAAGTTGAGTATAAAAATTGTTCACAATTGAACCGAGTGCGAAATTTACTTTTCTCATAGCTAAATTGTTTAAATAAACAAAAAAAAGGTTTTTTCTGCATGTTGCCGTAGCTTATGCAAAAATAATTATTTTTGATCGAACTTTCACTCACAAGGTTTTGACAGTTCATACTATATATAAATGCTTGCCCGATCTCGCTAAGTTAAAATGGCAGCTTATTGCAAAATAGTTATTCTATTATTTCAAATGCATCTCTATTTGTCGCATATAACAATAAATCGATGCGACTTCCTGCAATCGCTAGCTTATGGCATACTTAACAAACGCTAAAAAGAACTTTTCTTCGAATTAATATTTAACAACATTTTTAGCAATAAATGTTGATTTCTGGGTTTGTATCTCGGTCAATTTTAAAGATAGAGAAACGCGGTAAAATCCATCATAAAATGTGTAAAAAACCATGAATTTTGATATAACAACATTAAGATCGGACAAATAGGAGCAGAGATAACAATTTTTTTTCAATCGCCGATTACGCCGAAACTACTTAATATTTTTAGATGAAATTTATCACAGTGCTTGTTGAAGAAATACTCTAGAAGATCATGTCTGTCCGAACAACAATAGATGCCTTGATTCGGCTGAAACGACTGGTGAAGAAGGCAAAATCAGCGCGCACGGCTCCGCGGCTCGTCGGGTCGGGCGGCGCGGTGGAGGGGGAGCGCTGCTGCGGCGGCGGACAGGATTTCGTGAACCTTGATTGTAAATTTATTTTCTCAGCAACTAAAGCAGCTATTGCAATACTTTTTGTTTTCATTCAATGTGTTTTTTCTCAACTTTTTTGCTGTATTAATTAAATTATCATTTGCGACGTAGCAATAAATATTGCTGCGTCGTGATTATTTAACGCAGCCAGCTGACTTACTCTTTGCGAACTGACAGGCCATGGAGCGGAGCCAGCGCTCGGTGGCGCTCGCGGGAGTTGCCTCTAACCGACCGCGTGCGGAGCGCAGGATGTGAGATTCCGAGTCACACCTGCGCAGCGCGTCGGCGCTCGGGAGGGGGCATGGCAGGAAGCGAGACGGCGGCCGCGCGCACGCGGTTACATGCACGCCGTTGTGTGTAGAGGGGAGAGTGCGTATATGTGTGCGAGAGAGAGAGGGAGTTGGCGCGCGCGATAGATAGAGAGGGAATTGGCGCGTGAGCGAGAGTGGGAGTCGAGCGTGCGTTAGAGAGAGAGAGAGAGAGAGAGAGAGAGAGAGAGAGAGAGAAAGCGAGAGCGTGCGTTTGAGTGAGAGAGAGATAGAGGTAGCGGCGCGAAGTTGACTGCGTTTGGGGCATTCGGGGAGACTGTAAATGCATGATTTAGGGGCATTATAATAGAGTTGACTTTATGACAACTGTCGGACATAATAAAGATAAATAGAGGTATTATTTGATTAGGATGATTGTGGTTTTTCGAATGTCGCGCGCCTGGCTAGTTATCCGTAGAGGGAGCCACCTCCCGGCTATTCTTATGGATTGATTGATAAAGATCAATAAAGGGGGCGCGTAATTTGCATATCGATATATGCTATAGAGGGCGATGATTGATTAATCGGCCAATGGGAAAATTAGAAATAGAAAAAGAGGGCGCTGGGAAATTCACGGATAGATGATGAATTAGTGGTGGTATTTAAATAGGCCAATTGTGGATTTCGGGGATTTCCAGAACCAATGGAAATTTGCTAGCCAGGACGACGCTCCCGAGAAGAAAGAAGCGAGGTGGGAAAATCGCGGCTTCTTCCTCGAGCGGAGCGTCGTCCTCGACCACTCTGTTCCGGAATCTCCCAGTATCAAGTTCTCTTTGGGTGTCTCATTGTATTTGGAAGTTTTTGGAGAGAAATCGTGAGAGAAAGAGAAAGAGAAAGAGAAGTCCAGAGAGAGAGAGAGAGAGAGAGAGAGAGAGAGAGAGAGAGAGAGAGAGAGAGAGATAGAAATTGGAGAAAGTCTTGGAAACTTTTATTTTCATCTGTGGTGGATTTTTTCCCGTCCTCGTGGTATTTTTGGTGAGATCTTTAATTGAAATCTTTTATTGATTATTCGTGGGTTGAGAAATTGGTGTAGCGGTTCTTGCGTTGGAGGTTTCTTTCCCTTTCAGCTCCGTGTCTCTTTTCGCGCTTTTCAGCAGGAAGCGGATTTTCCCTTGTTGTTTTTATATAACTTAGAGTCGTTCGATTGTGGTTTTTTTTCCCGTGGCCCCTTTGTTTCAGCCCATAAACGACCGTTGCAAGGAAGTAGTTATATGGCCGCGGGCCCATGATGTTATTTAAATTCGTAATTCTATTTGTTTGCTACTGAGAATTTGTATACTGGGGTTTCAGAATATATCTGAATTTATGTTTTAATCTCAATTTTTGTTTTATTATTGATTTGTTTAGCTCTATTGCTACCAATTTCCCTGCGTGCGCCCGTTTTTCCGTTTTTCAGTACTCTAGACCTTGGAAGAAGGAGTCAGCCAGCACTCATAAATATTTTTGTACACCAGCGTGTAGTTGCTTAAACAGGAAGCAAACGCCACGTTACACATTAATTTAACAGAAATGCCTAAAATTGTCATTTTTTGCACTAATTTTAATATGTTTTTACCAAGCGCATAATATACATAATTTTGAATCTAAAAATATTATTATCGTTACACCCGCATAACATATATATGTATATGTAAACTAACAACCAGCTCTTTGTGTTTTGAAAGGCGACTTTTGTGTAACTTTTGAAAGGTCTAGTTTTATATAAAAATTATTATTTTCTTTGTGCGTGTCTTCGAAAGTGTACACACTTCCCTCTTAAAAGTGAAACCCTTCCTCTAAAAAGCGACACCCTTCCCTCTTAAAAGTGACACCCTTTCCATTATATTACAAATATATGAACTCACTGCAAATCAATACGTGTCAATTGGAAATTTGCCTCTAACGAGTACAGATGTCTATAAAACCTCTGAAACAATGAAGTGAAGATTTATGTTTATCCTTGCAAATATGGAAATTTAAGCGTGTATGTAAATATGGTTGTAAGTTATTGTATTACTGTACTCGTTTGAATTTTTTCTATACGGTACCAGTACACCCGGACTATTAAGAATCACAAAAACATTGCGGATAAGGGTAACACGACGGTTGCAATGTACAAGAGCGACTATATCGAGAAAATGGATAATCTTCTAGCGGATAGAGATACTTACACTACAATTAAGAAAAATCCGCTGCCAAAACTACAGGCAAAGGTGGAAAGCTTTCTAAATGTTTGGAACGATAATGGTTTTCTTGGCCAAAAATATGGTAGACATAAAGTTACTCAAACAGATACGATTTTACCAAAAGCATATGATTACCAAAAATCCACAAAAAAGATTATCCATTGCGGATAATGTTTTTTGTGGCTAATGATATGTAATTATAACAATAGGATCACCTACATAATTTTTCGCAAGGACATTATTCAAAATTCTACAAAACAATTTGGATAAGCCGAAATCCTATGTAAAAAATAGTTATGACCCAATTGAAAAAATAAAACATATAAATGTTCCGGCGGACCATTGTATTGTAAGCCTAGACGTCAAATCACTGTATAATAATATTGACAAAGCATTGGTTAAAAGTAGTATTAAAAAGAGATGTACGCGAATAGCTAGAGGATCTGACATTCCACTCGATGAGCTCTTAGCAACTTTCTTAGCTTCTTTCAATTTAACAATAAATTTTACACAACTTTTTGGTACTTCAATGGGTTCTCCGATCTCGGGATTATTCGCTGATTTAGTCATGGATGATCTAGAGATGGACTGCATCTCAAAACTTTCATTTAAACCCATATTTTTTTACCATTATGTAGATGATATTATTACATGCATTCCAAAAACAAAGATTGATGAAACACTTAAGGGGTTATGACAGTGTTAAAACCTGAAAAAGTCGAAAAATTGTTAGTGTTGTAAAAAATTAATAGATATATAGGTGCTCTAAAAACTATATTTTTGCTTTCAAATAAAAGTATTATACATCACCTTTATGCATAAATAATATGCAAAAAGTGAGTGTAACATTTAAAAACAATTAAAGGAATGGCTTACCAAAAATCATGATTTTCATCACTTTTGTTTGCTTGCCGCATGGTTCTGATGGAACCGTACAATCAATTCTGATGAACCAAAGTGCCAAATCTTCCTTATGAGACTGGTCTCAGACTAAGTGGAACAGATTCCTGAAAAACACAAAATTAATATAATTAATTAAACATATATTGACAATATTAATAATTATAGTGAATGTTACATATGTAAACATACGTAACATTCACTTTGAACTTATTTTTGCCAATTCTGCTCCACTCAGTTTGTGACCGTACTCATTAGGAAGGTTTTCCACTTTGGTTCATCCGGATTGATGATACGGTTCCTTCAGAAAGCTGCGGCAAGTAAACAAAAAGCATGAAAAAACTTAATTTGAGTAAAAGGCATTTAAAGTTTATTATGTAAATCATACAAATGAACTCAGCTATACTTACAGAAACTATCTGGCATACCTTGATTTGCTTTTGGTACTCAAATATACATACAATTAAGTATATTTGGTGGTACGGTTCTAGCATGCTGTGTGATAATAGCATTTAGAAGCTGAAAATAAAATAAAAATTATCGTTAGCTATTCATAATCAAGTAATGTTTATGAATTGCAGTTACATGCAATACTTACCATTATTAAATAGACTTCAATATGTTAAAAAGTATGCCAAATAATACTCCAGACAGTCATTATAACCTCCCATCTTGCTGGCTTGCACCCGTACACCTAAAAGCAAAAAATAAACCAACAAAGAAAAAGCTCATTATGAACACAATTATTACAAATTAGTTTCCAATACTTATCTGAATAATGTTTGTACTCTGCAGAAGCTCTTGCACTTTTACAACACCACTAAGGTTATAAACATTGTTACAGCAGCTAGCAGACTAACTGCACTGATCTAGTGTCTTGAATGGAAAACAGCTATTTGGCTGCTTTCTGCTGTTTTATAGAAAATTCTACTATACCGATCAAACAGTAATCTTCATTCTCGACTGGACGCTGTGAGGTACAACCTGTTCGAGTGGCAAATTCAAATTTGTTGATTGCCTTTACTTTAACGCATTGAGTTTATTAACATAAAATGACACATAGAAAAATTAATTTTACGGATTTTATTTATTTTACGGAAATAAATTCATAACTCTTGAGAAAAAAACGGTTTGTAAAACGGTTTTTAAGTCGTATTTGCAGTAAGATTTCCCATGAAATAACTCTGTAAAAAGTGTGGTAGAACAATCCTTTTCACAAGTTTGGCCTAATTAAAATATTTAAAAATCACGATTTTTCAAAAATTTACTTGAAACAGATTTATCAGTTTTTTGTCGATATTCAAGGCAAATTCTTTTAGCAAAAAGCGGCTTTCAGGACCATATTCTACGGACTATTAACTGTGAAAAAAGTGAATGAAAATAAAATTAATATTTTCAAAATTTTAACACTGTCATAACCCCTTAATATATTTAATTCTTAGAATAGCCGTTTACAATTTATACATGAAATTGAAAGAAATAACTCCTTAAGTTTCTTGGACTTTCTGTTGGTAAAGAATACAAGAAAAATAATGACTAATTGGTATACGGTATATTTTTTAGTAGATTTTTGAATTATCATTCATAACATCCTAAATCTCAAAAAATCGCCATGTTGTACAATCTTATTGATAAAGTTATTAAAGCTGACAATTACTAGCTGACAATAATTATCCTGGCAACTTTACCAATTGATATATAAAAAAATGGATTGACAAAATAAATTCGACTGCATAGTACCAACGTTGCAATCATGACACAAATTTTCGACACATTGTTGCATTACCCCCCCCCCCTATGTTAAAGAGTTTTACAAACAAATGCAACATTCTTTAAATGAAAAATATATTACAACTGTGCCAAAAATACACAATCGCATGTGTAATATTATAATTAAAGGACAAGATAAAAAAGAAAAACAGTTGGAAAAGAATCTGCAATGTAATGACTGTACGGCTACATATGTAGGCCAAATCAAAAGAAATGTTTGTACACATATTGAGGAACGTAGAAAATCGAAAAATAACATCATAAATGAACACAACAGTAAATTCAACCATAGTTTCAATTTCGATAAAATAAATATAAAGGATAAAGAAAGTAATTTAAACAAAAGGCTTATTTCAGAAATGTTACATATTCAAATGCAAGATAATGGTATAAATAAAATGGAAGAAACACAAAAACTCCATAACGTGTACACACACTTATTACACCGTTTGAAAAACAAAACGGATTATAGGCGACTCTAAACTTGTACATATGCGTGAGAGCGACTAGCGTGACGTCACTCGTAAACAGACCGTTCGAAAAATTAGCGAAACTCCTCATTGATATAAAAGCGCTGGCAACATCTATTGTTTCCTTATTATCGAAACCGTAGCTGAGGAAGCCAGAAGAATAACAGTTTGCTTCTCGCTCCTCCTTCCCCCGCCTGAGATTGTCCGGGAAAGAGAACATTCGATTCTATCGGCTGTTGTGCTCCTCTACATGTCATTAGTCACTAATTGTAATATTTTATTTACTCATTTATTTATTCGAATAAAATTGACAGTTTTCCTGAAGAGGGTGACAGTGTTCACCGAAACGTTGAAACAAAAGGAAAAATGGTTTAAAATTAATTTTACCCTTTTCCCAACACTTGCCTCGGAGAGATTGATAGACTCTTCTTAAATATTATAAATGCTCATATTTATGATATTTTGACTTAGTCGTAGTATGAGATTTCGAGAGGTACAATGTATCTGAAGAAGCAGTCGGCAAAACTACCAGTGACAAATCATACTAGATAGTGTATACACACTCATCTAAATATATTAATACCAGTGATAAATTTCGATCTTTTAACTCAGTAACAGCAGCAAAAAGTACAACATCGTCATGGAAATTATTGCCAAACAATATAAGGGCAGTATTTTGTGAACCACCGAATTGTGAAAAAACGAATGCTCTCCTATCTCTAATCATTCATCCAACTGATTTAAATTTGAAAACATTTACGTATACTCAAAATCTCTAAATGAACCAAAATATATATTTTTGGAGAAACTTCTCGAACATCTTGATGGCATTGAATACTTTCCCTTCGGTGAACAGGATCTTATCGTTACATCCAATGAAGCTCGACCAAACTTAATTTTCGTATTTGATGATATTGCCTGTGAAAAACAAGATAATTTCAAAACTTTTTATTGCATGGGTAGACATAAAAATGTTTATTGCTTTTATTTGTGTCAGTCGGAAGCGAAAGTTCCAAAACACTCAATACGTTACAATGTAAACTTGTTGGTAATTTTTTGTCAAGATGATATGAATTTGAAACATGTTTATAATGATCATTTTAACACAGATATGACGTATCAATGCTTGAAAGATATTTGTTCAATATGTTGGAAGGATGGCAATCACAGCTTTCTCATTATTAACAAAGATCGTAATGTAGACGATGATCGCTGCAGAAAAGTTTGGGATGGAGAATCCGTTGTACAAACGTACTCTCCTGCAGACACCTGAGACCGAGTAAGTAATAAATAAAATGCTTATATCTCGGGTGTTTACAAGGAGAATAAAAGTCTTTGCCAAGCGCTGGCCGGAGTCGCGCTGATGATAAGCCGAGAGCAAGAGAGAGAGAGAGAGAGAGAGAGAGAGAACGCGAAAAGCAAGCGGCAGAGGTCGAGGCGAGCATGACGTCACAGCCACCGCACCGACTACAGTGAGAGAGCGCGAAGAGAGGGAGCGCCGCAGATACCACAAGTCTCCACGAGAGACGCGCTAAGTCAGGCGCCACGCGAGAGGGACACAGCGGCCGCCATGACACCTCAGTGACCATGAGATGAGCGAGCGCATGGCAAGCGGCCGAGTAGCGGCGCAACAAGCGGCGAGCTCAATGCGTGCATGAGAGCAGCGAGAGTATGCGCGTGCGTTCCTGAACTGAACGAGTGCGAGAGAGAGAGGGAGAAAGAGAGAGAAGATTACCGAGAATAAAATGGAGGATGCCAAACGCCACAGCCGTCGCATATACAGTTGTATTGGAGCGAGGTGGAGGCGTCAAGCTTCCTCCACATCGACAAATGTAGGTGCACGCGCGAGGAAAAATCAACGGAGTATGTGAGAAAATGAGAAAGATAAAGCTAATAATTATGTAAATACGTGTAAATAATTGCCGCAGAAAATGATTGTTGTAAAAATATGCGGAAAATTAATTATTAAGATATTACAATGTATGCTGTAGCCGAAGTGTGAGTATGAGAGAGAAAAGCGTAAAAAGAATTCAAATTATACCGCGAAAAACTGTACTATATGAGGCAGTCACGTGATTAGTCGCGAGCGAAAGTCGAGACGCTGTGTCAGAAGGGCAGTACCTGTTGAGCACCCGAGCAATACAGAACCTAGAGCAAAATCGAGAAGCATCGCGTGAAAACTATATCACAGCGTATTGTCGTCGATCCCGTGGAGAATTGTAAGCAGTGAGAAGATAAAATACATACGATTGTCGATAAACATACTTCGCGAGTGTACTCGTTAAGAGTTCTCAACCGAGGCCAGGAAGAGATAGGGGTGACACGATAATAGTGAACTCCACGGTCACGACGCCCCCAATTAAACAAATACGGCCATGGAGTAAAAACCTGTAAAACCCGTAAAACACGGAGAGATGGAGCCACCGCCCCCCCCCCCCGTCTCGATTTTTATTTATTTACCACTAATCTCGCGGGAAAAGGTGCACCGCCTTCCGTGTCACCAGGTTTTATTAATTTACAATAAATATACAGAATACTCAAAAAGTTTAACATTCAGTAGTGAAACTTCAAACTATCAAGATGTCAAATTTTAACCAGCAAACAGCAGTCTTACGCGAAGTTGAGAAAGCTAGAGATGATGTGAAAAGAAAGTATGATTTATTAGAATTACATAAATTTGAAGTGGAAAAAAATTTGATATTGAATATTGAGTTAACTCTTAGCGACTATTTAGCAGATAATTCCGAAATGGATAAAACTAGTATTAGAAACGATGAAAAAATAAGTGACAGTACTAATGAAAACCTGAAAATTTTATTTAGCGGAGACTTAAAATCTTTAGATACAGTTTATGGAGTGCGGAAAATGCGTGATGATTTGCCAATGATTGGAGATACTCCAATAGCTTTTCATACAGATAAAATTACTGTTGGTAGTAAAGAGTATGCAACAGTTCCACGTCTAATAAAGTTACTATTTAAGAAACAACCTAACGATACTTTAGTCACTGATTTTGAAGGATACGAATGCACACACAAAATATTACCGTGCAACTGAGAGTATTCGAGAAACAACAAGTACAAAGTAACAAAATTTCATAAGTGAAATTTTAAAGCTTCGGCAAGCTAAAATTGGAACAGGCTTGTATAAAATAGCGCGAAGTCGCACCCATACAGATTACCGCTACTGAGAAGATCCAAACAAACTTGTAGACAGTTTGAAATCACTTATAGCTGAAACATCCGCTGGTAATAATAATCATGTTAATAAAATATACTCAATCGTTGAGGATCTTCGTGAGACTCGAATCATCGCCCCAGTATCAAAATGAGCATCGATGTTTTCGAACGTCATCTGATTCACGCAGACGTATCACGAGGACCCCCAGAAATAGGATTCAAGCTGACTAGCGATGGAAATTTTGATTTAGAGAATCGAAACCTATACAGTGTAGGTAATACTACTGATCCAAATGATGCTACAAATTTCTGTGATCAAAAGATGCTACAAATTTCTGTGATCAAAAGATGCTACAAATTTCTGTGAGCAAAAGTCTGTGAGCAAATTGATGGAGACTAGAAATGAAAAAGTTCTTGAAACTTTTCGAGAAATTGAAAGCACTCGGAGTAATATGATTCAAAGCATTGAGTCTGAAATTGTCAAGATAAACAGTATACTATCAGATTTACAATAGAAAGTGTACAGCATAAATTCTACTGAATACAAAATCATTGAGAAAAAAAGTGAAAGCAGGATTAGTGGTTGAACTTCAAAAGCCTGCAAGACGTAATTATCAACGTTGCTCATTTCTCGTCAAAAATATTGATGAAATATGGCAGACAGATCTTGTCGAGATGATTCGTTACGCCAAATAGAATAAAGGTTTTAAATACCTTCTTACAGTCATTGATGTATTTTCAAAGTACGTTTGGATTGTATCAGTTAAAGAAAAAACTGGGAAATGTGTAAATGAAGCTATGAAATCAATTCTATTGAAAAAAAGAGTACTCAAGAATTTAAAAACAAATCGAGGAAAAAAATTTTACTATGAAAATTTTTAAAAACTGAAGAAAAGTTATAAAATTCATCTGTACTCTACATACAGTAATCTTAAAGCATCAATTTGTGAACGTTACAATCGTACTCTAACAAAACAAAATGTGAAAATTGTTTAGTCTACGTGGCACCTACAAATGGTTCGATATTTTACAGGACTTAACATTAGAGTATAATAATAGCCAACATCGAACAATAGAAATAAGCCTACTGAAGTGAATAGAGACAAAGTGCTAAATTCAAAATTGGTGATCAAGTACGTGTTAGCCGAAATAAGGGAGTTTTTGACAAAGGATATACACTTAATTAATCAACTGAAGTTTTCACAGTAAAGTAAGTTTTAAACACAGAATCCTATACTTATTATTTGAAGGATTATCAAAGTAAACCAATAGCTGGAGGATTCTACTAGGAGGAACTTCTCAAAACTATATATCCTGATATTTATTTAGTTGAAAAAGTTTTGAAAAAAGGCAATAAAATTTTTGTTAAATGGTGAGATTTTCACAATACTCATAATAGCTGGATAAATGAGAATGATATGTAAGAAAAATATAGAAAATATATTTTTAAAAAGTAACTATTTATTGTTTATTTATTTTATAAGACAAAGACGATAGCTCGATATTAATTTTAATATAATTCTGAATTTATCTGTCTCTTCCAGCCTAAAAAAATTTTTAGTAAATTTTAAACGAGTAGTCCTATATTCGACGCAACAGGATATGCCGGGAATGAGTGTATCTTATGAAAAGGAATGATTGATTAAACTAGTGGATCACGAAAAATTGTGATCCATCTAGTGGAAGAAATAGGAACATTATGAGAAAAGATTCTAAATATATCTACAAGTTTCTGTTCAGAGTAAGGAAATAGTAGTTCCCATTCTCATACTTATTCCTGAAACCTAACTTAGTGGAAATATACGAAGGACTGATTGATATTTAAATCTATGCATGATTTGAGCCAAGGTGATTCTTTGAATTTCAGAACTCTATGAATTTTTCGAAGTTGTAAACCATTTGAAATGGCCTGTTTGAGAGCCACATAGTGAATCACATAATTATTTTTAGATTTAGAGTAGCCAAAAGTTTTTCATGTTTATATACTGGTGCTTATATAAGCTCATGATAGAATGGTAAATCATAGTGATCGTCATGTATACTAGTTGGATAATATAAATCAACTAAGAGAATAAAACCATATAAATCAGCAGACCTAGCACTCGATAAATTGAAATCATCTAAATTTTCAAGCCATTCAAACTCATCGTATGGAAGATACTGTGAAAGACTGTGCCCGTACAAATGATTCGTACCTTACGTATAATATCGTAATACATAGTATATTACGATACAAGTGACGTAAGTAACACTTGCTAGCACGACGAGGCTAAGCGCCTGAGTGCAGCGAGAGTGCTTACGACGTGCCAGAAAGTGCATGCACTACACGCGTATCGTATATTATTTTACAACACTGCTAGCTTAAGAGGTTACAGGGGTGACAGGGTTAAAATTGAAATTATCGATATTTTTTTTATTCACTTTTTTCACAGTTAATAGTCCGTAGAATATGTTGCTTAAAGCCGTTTTTTGCTAAAACAATTTGCCTTGAAGATACAAACTCAAAACTGATAAATATTTTTCTAGCAAATTTTCAAAAAATCGAGAATTTTAAATATTTAAACTAGACTAAACTTGTGGCATGAATTATTTAATATATATATTGAATTATTCTACGATGCATCTTATAGAGTAGTTTCATGAGACATCTGACTGAAAATAAGACATAAAAACCATTTAACCAACACTTATTTTCTCAAGAGTAATTAATTTATTTTTGTAAAATATTAACTTTTCTATATGTGATTTTATATTATTATTAAACTCAATGCGTCAAAGTACAGGTATTCAATAAATTTGAATTTGTCATCCGAATATGTTGCGCCTTCTTAAGTGCTTATAACCTCAACGGTGTTTTTAAGTACAAGAGCTTCTACAGAGTACATCAATTATTCAGATAAGTATTAAAAACCAATAAGTTATAATTTATCAGTAAAGAGCTTTTTCTTTATTTTTTGCTTTTAGGTGTACGGGTCCAAGACAGCAAGATAGGCCTATTATTCTGACTAACTGGTGTATTATTTTGTATGCTTTCTAAGAACTTGAAATGTTTTTGATAATGGTTAGTACTGCACGTAATTGTAATCAGTAGTAAAATTTGATTATGAATAGGTAACGATAAGTTTTTTTTATTTTCAGTTTCTATATACTATTATCAAACAGCATGATGTAGGCGTACCACCAAATATGCTTTATTGCATGTATATTTGAGTATCAAAAACAAATTAAGGTATGCTGGATAATTTCTGTAAGTATAGCTGAGTTTATTTGTATGATTTACATCAGAAACTTTAAATGCCTTTTACTCAGTTTTAGATTTTTCATGATTTTTGTGTACTTGCCCCAACTTTCTGAAGGAACCGTACCATCAATCCTGATGAACCAAAGTGGAAAGTCTTCCTTATGAATCTGCTCACAAACTAAGTGGAGCAGAATTGGAAAAAGTAAGTTAAAAGTGAATGTTACGTATGTTTATATATGTAACATTTACTATAATTGCTAATATCGTCAATATATGCATGATTAATTGTGATAACTTTGTGTTTTTTAGGAATTCGCTCCACTTAGTTTGTGACCAGACTCATTGGAAAGATTTTCCACTTCAGTTCATGAAGATTGATGGTACGGTTCCTTCAGAAAGCTGCGGCAAGTACACAAAAATGATGAAAATCATGATTTTTCGTAAGTAAATACCTTTAACTGTTTTGAAGTATTACCCTCACTTAATGCACATTTCCAATGCATAAAAGTGGTGTATAATACTTATATTTTAAAGAAAAAATATAATTTTGGGAGAACGTACATACATATTAATTTTTTACGACACTAATAAATTTTAAATGTATTTAGATGAGTGTGTATACACTATCTAATATGATTTTATCCCTCGGTAGTTAGTTAATATTGTTTTGTTGACTTATATCGATCTCTCCGAGGCAGTGGTTACAAAAGGGTTTAAGAAAACAAAATCCTTTTCTCTCTAAAAAGCAACGTTTCGGCGATCATTGTCGTCATCATCAGGAAACTGTCAAAATTTTATTAGATAACAATAAACATACAAACTTAAGAAGAACAGAATAATACAAAAGCGATATTTTTGAAAACTTACATATTGGAGCAAATATGATTTGTGTACATCTCGATAATCCTTTCCTCCGGCTAGTTAACAGCGGGGGAAGAGAGAGGCCGAGTGACGCATCTATTATTTATACGGCTTTGTCAGCTACTGTCTCGGAAGTGAGGAAGTAGTCGGCAGCCGTCGCTTATATATTGCGAAAAGTCTTTCGCGCGGTTTGTTTACCTATGACGTCACACATCACCTCATCTTTTCGATGTACACAGAATCGATTTTAATTCTTAAGCTGGTATATTAAATGTGTGTACACGTTATTGAGTTTCTGGGTATCCTCTTTCTTATTGATACCATCATCTTACAAATGCATATCTGCTCCAATATGTAAGTTTTAAAAATATCGCTTTTGTGTGTATTATTCTGTTCTTCTTAAGTTTCTATGTTTACTATTATCTAATAAAATTTTTACAGTTTCCTGATGAGGGCGACAATGATCGCCGAAATGTCGTTTTTTAAAAAGAAAGGGATTTTGTTTTCTTAAACCTTTTCGTAACCACTGCCTCGGAGAGATCGGTATAAGTCAACAAAAGAGTATTAACTAATAAATTTTTTTTTCAGATTTTAACCCTGTCATAACCCATTAAATTCCGCCAAGTCACGCTTATTCGTGGCGTAAACAGTCTGTTCAGGCACCGTGGAGTTAGCGCCCGTGCGTAGCGAGGGTAGCGAGGATAATTAACACAGTGCCAGAAAGGACTAGTTATGCAATTGGACACACGGCTGTTTTATATGCTGTAATCATTGAATTTTATTTATTTGAGGTATTTTGTAATTGTGTTAAATTGTTTAAATTGGCTAAATTGTATTACTTTATTATTAAAGAAAAAATTTTGTTGGCATAGCCCTGAAGAGGACCGTCACACGGTCGAAACGTTGGCTTAATTAAAAACCTTGTTGGCTCGAAGAGATGCACACATTCATTCATACCTCATTATTTAATCTGTTAGGATGAAGTTGATATTGTACAGGATATAAGGCCGACCAAATTGCCCATATAAAACAATTATTATCAGAATCTTGAACGTTAATACATGCTTTGTTTTTCTCAATATATTTTGTCAAGGGTATAAGAAGCCACCACTACGCATTATAAAAGAACACCGCACATTCCTTATGGAAACTGGTGAATATAAAATAGCCGCATCTTCTAAGAACTTTATAAGTTCGATATGAGTTAAATTTGAAATAATAACAGTTCTTATACGGTTTTTAAAAACATTGTTCAAATCAGTCCAGCGCACTTGGTCAGTGACTGTATCTTTGTTGTATTCTATTTGTACTCCACAACCACTTATTCCAAGAGCCTTGACGTTTAATCTTGCTCTCATGCATGCTCTAATAAACAATATAATATATGTTGAAATCAATATTTCTATATTAGAACAATGAGTTAAATATATCTGTTCGTTTTTTCTACACACACGTACATTTACGATCGCACGCGATTTTTTAGCCTCTTCCAATAGTTGCAACTATTTTGAGCATTATTCTGCAATATCCGACATGATCCTAATTAACAATATAATATCTGTTGAAATCGATATTTCTATATTGAAACAATGAGTTAAATATATAACAGTATCTATTCGTTTTTTCTACACACACGCACATTTACCCTCTTGCATGTGCACGAAAAGGAAAAAAGGAAGCATTCAGCAATCCTGCGGTTGTAAGAGAGAGAGTGAGAGAAAGAGAGAGACAGAGAGATACAGGGAGACTATCGCACAAGACGCGCTCTGCATGATTAGCGTTCGAAGGGTACAATAGGAAGCTAATAAAGAAACAAGATTTATGCACCTCTTCGAGCTACATATATAAACAATAAAACATAAGTTTATAAATACCTTAAAAATACAATTTTCAAATTTAATACATTATACACATGAATACGTCAACCGCAAAACCGGCGCTAAAATACAAATTAATAACTAAATTAATAGAAATATATGAATCTATCGCTCAATTTATAAACTATATCGCAAAATTTATAAACTAAATTAATAATACAAAGTAATCCAAATAAAAATAAAAAAAAAACAAAAAAATAGAAAGCTTTTAATGATTCTGTGGTTCTAAGATAGATAGATAGATAGATAAATATATACGTAATAATTTTACTAAGGATTAGAAATCTATTATAGTCTATAGGCAGTTTCGCAAGTTTACAAAAAAAAATAAATAAATAAAATTGTTAAGTTTAGGTTGATTGAAACTCGCAGAATAACATAAAATAAAATAAAATAATTGTCTCGCTCTTCATTCACGCACACGTACACGCACACGCACGCACACACATACACGCACGCACGCACGCACACACACACTAAAAACATAGATAAAATAAATAAATTAATAAATAAATTAAATAAAGGCGCTGAATAAAAAATAAATAAATAATTACAAAAGTACTCAAAAGTGCATACACGATGAAACAAATCAAGGGTACAACTAAAATTACTATTGCCGCTATATTCTTAGAGAAACGCAATATCCTATTATTGACGTGGATCGCTCACTGCGAGACATTCAGTCAGCCACATCTTAAAGTCGCGAAGTGCGCTATCTCTAATCTGATTCCACAATTTTGCTACTCCTACACGGAACGAGCTTGGATAAAACTCAGTTGTGAAGTGCGAAATGAAAATATCCAATTTGCATGCTCGTTTTGAGCCCTGTTTTGCAGAGTCTCGAAAACTGAGATTGTCTCGAATTTAAGATGGCGCTTCACGTCTAAGAACATTTGACAATAGATAAAATTAATAGTTTCATTCGTACTTTGAAGGAGGCTATACCATATTTTTTGTAAGTGGGCAAAATATGTTGAAAACGATTGATGCCTGCCATGAATCTCAAAGCCGCATTTTTGCATCGCTCGAGCTTAACAGAAAGTTCGCTGGTAAGCCCTAGAAAAAATGAGGCGACGTATTCAAGATAGGAAAAGACCAAGGCTTGAATAAGCTTGAGTTTTATTTTTAAAATAGGCAAACAGCTAAAAAGAAGGTACGCCTTCTGAGTCGCGACAAAGGTGCATAACATTTTCTCACAATAACTTGACATTGTCGCTTAAGAGAAATACAGCCATCTAATGTAGCTCCCAGTAACTTAATGGAGTCGCTGGGAGTCACAATTTTATCCTCGACAAGAATTAGAGAATGATTTGAACTGCTAATTCTGTTAACGTAAGCGCGAGCCGTAAGCCATTTGACTGAGCCCAGACACTGATGCTACAAAAAGTCCTATTCATATGAGTGATTATATCCTCGGCATCTCGTATATGACCATGAATATAAATACAAAAGTCGTCAGCGTAAAGGTGATACCGTCATCCAATGCAGAAGTCCGGTAGGTCATCGATGAATAGGAAGAAAAGTACGGGGCCGGGTAACACCTGAAGCTCTGATCAAAGGTTTGAAAAGATCTCCCGATGCAGCAGTAATAACCTGACGTCTATTTAATCAATATGATCGTACCTACGCTGAGTTTGTCTATTAACAATGGAATATTGACCAAGTCAAACACTTTACTTTGTTCAATGGAAATTAGCAGTGTAATTTTCCCCTGGTCAGTCGCTTGACGTATATCATCGTTAATCGCAATAAGTGCAGTATGCGTACTGTATCCTTACGAAATCCGGATTGATATGGATTCAGTAAATTGCAAGCGTCCACGTATTCTGTCATTTGCGTAAGCGTGATGGCCACAAGGATTTTCACAGGAGCCGGAAGGACACTAACTGGACACAGGTCCTCGGCGCTCTTTGGATTATTTGACTGCGCGATAGACTTCGCGAGCCCTCTTGCACAGATCAGGAAAGACTTTTGATTGCAGGGAGGCGTTAAATATGTGCATTAACATATGCGCAATTAAGGTGGAGCATTCCTTTAAAAATCGGAGTTCGATTCCATCTAGACCAATCGCATTGAAACGAACAACGCTGAGTGTATGAAGAAGTTTGTCTATTATTACATATCTAAAGTGGAACCGGTCATCGGGAGAAATTCTGACGGTCGGTCGTTGATGGTAAAGAGGAGCAGGTTGATTTGAGCCAACAAAAAATAAATTTTATTCGTCTACCGAAACCGGGAGCTGGGATCCAGATTTTTCGTTGCCGCGAAGACCAAGCTCGTTAATTATAACCCGCGCCTGTTTACTATTCGGACAGTCAGCTAGTCTCTTAGAGTAATAAATATTCAACGGCTTATTAAATTCGGTCTTAACCCTATTACGCAGCTCCTTGTATTGCTTATTGGTCTCTACATTTTTTTTGGTCCTGCGCTTAGAGTAGACTCTGCTCCGCTTTCTCCTAAGCGAACGAAGCAAGTCAGCCATCTCGCCGGACGTTTCTTCACTACGAAAGTGCGCAAAGGGGCATGTTTGTTATACAGTCTAAGAATATTTTCGGTAAATATAGTCCGGGAGTCCTGGTATCGTATAGGAACATATTTGGAAGTTCGTGCCACTCGCAATTTTATTGTTGAATCTGGTAGGTGTTAGTGTACTGATGAGGACCTTAAATTCTCTACCTCGCAGCTGCCCCGGAACATTATCATTATTGCAAAATGAAGATCAAAAATGCGTTTTCTTTGGTTTTTCATTTGTAGTTTTTTATTATTAACTTTACGTGAAAAAGTTGAGTATAAAAATTGTTCACAATTGAATTTCCTACAAGGTACATGTATTCCCGAGTGCGAAATTAACTTTTATCATCACTAAATTATTTAAATAAAAACAAGTTTTTTTCTTCATGTTGCCGCAGTTTATGCAAAAATTATTATTTTTATCGAACTTTCACTCAAAAGGTCTTGATCGTTCATACTACATAAAAATTCTTGCCCGATCTCGCTATGTTAAAATGGCGGTTTATTGCAAAATAGTTATTCTATTATTTCAAATGCATCTTTATTTGTCGCATATAACAATAAATCGATGAGAAACTAATTAATATTTTTAGATGAAATTTATCACAGTGCTTGTTGAAGAAATACTCTAGAAGATCATGTCTGTCCGAACAGCAATAGATGCCTTGGTTCGACTGAAACGACTGGTGAAAAAGGCAAAATCAGCGCGCACGGCCTCGCGGCTCGTCCGGTGGGGCGGCGCGGTGGTGAGGGGAGCGCCACTGCGGCGGCGGACAGGATTTCGTGAACCTTAATTGTAAATTTATTTTCTCCGCAACTAAAGCAGCAATTGCAATACTTTTTGTTTTCATTTAATGTGTTTTTTTTTCAGCTTTCTTGCTCTGTTAATTAAATTATCAATAAATTAACAGAAATGCCTAAAATTGTCATTTTTTGCACAAATTTTAATATTTTTTTACCAAGCGCATAACATACATAATTTTAAATCTAAAAATATTATTATCGTTGCACCCGCATAAAGATATATATGTATATGTAAACTAACAACCGGCTATTTATGTTTTGAAAGTCAACTTTTGTATAACTTTTGAAAGTTCTAGTTTTATATAAAAATTATTATTTTGATTGTGCGTATCTTCGAAAGTGTACACCCTTCCCTCTTAAAAGTGACACCTTTCCTCTAAAAAGTGACACCCTTCCCTCTTAAAAGTGGGAGATTTTGGGATAATATATACTTTTTTAAGCCAAGTATGGGAAGATCTGAAAGCCAATTGTACTCTAGTGATAGTTTTAAATATAAGGAACACAAAGATTTTGTTGGCTTCTTGCATGCATTTTCTGGTTGTGAGACAACATCGGCATTTTTCAATCAAGGAAAAAATAAGTTTATAAAAACTTTACAACGTAATATAGAGTTATTAATGTGAAAAAAAATTGCTTTACTAATTTCCTCTACATTATTCCCTATATTTATATACGTAATTATAAAAATAAATGAGTAAATTTAAAAAACTGCCTCGTTACGTGTCCTTTATACATTATATGAGTAAAAAGAGGTTGATGTGTAGAAGTTTTATAGAGATCTGTACTCGATAGAGGCAAAATTTCCAATTGTCACGTATTGATTTGCAGTGCATTTATATATTTGTAATATAATGGGAAGGGTGTCACTTTTTAGAGGAAAGGTATCACTTTTAAGAGGGAAGGGTGTACACTTTCGAAGATACGCACAATCAAAATAATAATTTTTATATAAAACTAGACCTTTCAAAAGTTATACAAAAGTCGACTTTCAAAACATAAAGAGCCGGTTTTTAGTTTACACATACATATATATCTTATGCGGGTGTAACGATAATAATATTTTTAGATTTAAAATTATGTATGTTATGCGCTTGGTAAAAAAATATTAAAATTTGTGCAAAAAATGACAATTTTAGGCATTTCTGTTAATTTATTGAAAATTTAATTAACAGAGCAAGAAAGCTGAAAAAAAAACACATTAAATGAAAACAAAAAGTATTGCAATTGCTGCTTTAGTTGCGGAGAAAATAAATTTACAATTAAGGTTCACGAAATCCTGTCCTTCGCCGCAGTGGCGCTCTCACCACCACCGCGCCGCCCGACCGGACGAGCCGCGCGGCCGTGCGCGCTGATTTTGCCTTCTTCACCAGTCGTTTCAGCCGAACCAAGGCATCTATTGCTGTTCGGACAGACATGATCTTCTAGAGCATTTCTTCAACAAGCACTGTGATAAATTTCATCTAAAAATATTAAGTAGTTTCGGCGTAATCGGCGATTGAAAAAAAATTGTTAGCTCCTATTTTTCCGATCTTAATGTTGTTCATGGTTTTTTACACACTTTATGATGGATTTTACCGCGTTTCTCTAACTTTAAAATTGACCGAGATACAAACCCAGAAATCGACATTTATTGCTAAAAATGTTGTTAAATATTAATTCGAAGAAAAGTTCTTTTTAGCGTTTGTTAAGTATGCCATAAGCTAGCGATTGCAGGTGTTCGCATCGATTTATTGTTATATGCGACAAATAAAGATGCATTTGAAATAATAGAATAACTATTCTGCAATAAGCCGCCATTTTAACTTAGCGATATCGGGCAAGCATTTTTATATAGTATGAGCTGTCAAGACCTTTTGAGTGAAAGTTCGATCGAAAAAAATTATTTTTGCATAAGCTACGGCAACATGAAGAAAAAAACTTGTTTTTATTTAAATAATTTAGTGATGATAAAAGTTAATTTCGCACTCGGAAATACATGTACCTTGTAGGAAATTCAATTGTGAACAATTTTTATACTCAACTTTTTCACGTAAAGTTAATAATAAAAAACTACAAATGAAAAACCAAAGAAAACGCATTTTTGAACTTTATTTTGCAATAATGACAATATTCCGGAGCAGCTGCGAGGTAGAGAATTTAAGGTCATCATCAGTATACTAACACCTACCAGATCCAACAATAAAATTGCGAGTGGCACGTACTTCCAGTCCCAATTCCAGGACTCCCGAACTAATAGATCGACTATAGTATTACGCATGTCTGCGATGTCACCGGAAACCAGTCGACCTATCGCAGATCCTTCCACAACTCGTATTTGTCAAAATTCATGAAGTTTCGTGTGGTGACGGTTTTTGAGCGAACGAAAAGTACATCGTGAGAGGAAATCCACGGCTGCCTGATGTACTTAAAATTGGTCAGTATAAAAGTATTCGAAATGCATATGTAATCGATAGTAGACTCTGAACTATCGAATGGGTGGGTTTTTCTAAATGGGACTGGAGCGAGGCCGAATGTACCCAATGATTGCGCAAGGATATTGTAATTAGTACCATTAGAATCCCACTCGACGTTAAAGTCGCCCATGAGTATGAATTGGTCGTGCGGCGCATTTCAATAAAGAATGGCTTCATCATTTGTGTTCTAGAACCCCGACTTCGGAGGATTGTAAATGACCGCACAAAGAATCTTATGGTTGTTAAACGCGATCTGAGCTGAAAGAAATTCAAGGATTTTTTTGTAAACCGCAGGACGTTCGGAAGAACCTTCAATTCTACAGCGTAACCAATCAAGCACATGCAGTGCAACTTCGTCACCTCGCTTACCGATCCTGTGATGACAGAGCAAAGAATATCCCGGGATTTTAAAGGGGGCTGATGGGTCAGATGGCTTTAACCAAGTCTCACTGATTCCGAAGACTAACGGTCTCTACTAATATAAGCGGCTGTGCGTCAAGAAAGTGGGCAAAAAGTCATTGAGTATTCATGTGACCTAGCATCTCGCTGAATTTATCGGCCGTAATCAATCCGTGCTGATTTTTGCTCTATTTTGGAACGCAATATAACACATTTTATCCTATGGAGTGCAGAGTGCGAGTTGGTTAGCATAGTCTCTTTACAATTAACGCAACATAATGACTTATAGTTATTAAAATTTACAATCGCATGCGATCCTGCACAGTTACCACATTTATGTTTGTTTAGGCAGACGTTGGCTTCATGTCCAAATTGCAGAGACTTGAAATACTGTAGAACGGTAATATGGTCAGCAAACCGGCAGTAGTACCATCCAAAATTAACTCCACCACACTTAAGGGGTTATGCCTGAGTTAAAATTCAAAAAAATCAAATTTTTTTTTTATTTGATTTTTTAATAGCAAATTTACTGTAGAATATACTGTTGAAACTCCTTTTGCCCGAAAAAATTTCGTTACAAAATTATAGGCAAAATACTAAAAATATATAATTTGTCAAAATTAAGTATTTTTCATATTTTATTCTATAGCGCTTTTGTTTATTCAAAGCCATTACATTTTTATAGAAAATAAACGTTAAATGTGCATACAAACTCGTTTTGATAAAAGACAGTTTTATTAAAAATAACTCAAATTATTTATTTATGAATTATTGCATATAGTAAATAGCTCATTCTGATAAAAGCATAGATTTATTTATTGTGAATGTTAAAAATAAAATAAATTTATCTGTTTCATTAATTTAATCTTTTGAATAAAATAATAAGCATGCGTGCAAACTAAAATATTTTTATAAATTACCACCTAAAAACATGGTACCATACAGCATATGGAAAAGCCAATCACTGTTTTACCAACCTAGTTAAGTATGCTATCAGACAGCTCTTTCGTCTGCTTGATCTGCAGTCTAGTGCAAGCTTGATGTTGTGAATTTTGATCTGTAGTGAAAACTTCTGAGTGTCAGTGGTGTTTAAATTTAGATAAGTATTTTGGACTCTAAATAACACATTATTTGTGAAGAACTTGTTCTTTGTGAGTGTGTTCTTTATTTTTAGGTATATAAGCTGTCAATGGCATGTGAACGATAAGGTACTTCTGTGTTCGATGCAAGGTTAGATGTTGTGGAAGTTGGCTGTAACTATTAACAATCCTAGAAAGTCATGGGTAAGCAATACCAACAATTATATTCATATGAAATATACTGACTGTGAATGCGTATAAAAATTTATATTTCAATTTCAGCTTTTAATACTAGTATATCAATATGTGTGGCACCCGGGTCTTAATATATCCCTTAATACAGGGATATTTTATGCCAAAACACAAAAAAATATGCCAAGCAGTTTCTGTAAGTACTACCCGATAAATGGAAATAAGTTTCATGTATAAACTTTAAATGCAGTTTTCTCAAGTTTTGAATTTTTGTGATTTTAGGTCAGTTGCCGCAGGATTTCTCAACAACTATGGGACCGATCAATCTGAAATTTTTTAGAGAACTCCAGGAAGCCCTTCTTCACTGCTTGAACGGAGGGAAATTGGCTAAGGTAAGTTTAAAGAATGTTACGCATGTGAACATATGCATAATTCACTATAATTATGAATATTATGACCTTATGTGTTTCTAAGTATTTAAAATTTTTATGTTTCAGTAATCCCTTCCGTTCAAGCTGAGGAGAAAGACATTTAGAAGATTGTCCATCCAGTTTGGTCTATATTCATCACCCGGATGCTGAGAATTCATACGGCAAAGGGAAAAATCTGATCAAATTTAATACTTCACACATGGAATTGTTTGTATAGTAAGTATAGATATATAATTGTTTAAAAATATGTAAAATTACAATTAATATGTATACTTTAAGTAGAAAAAAGAATTTTTTTAATATTACTTATAAATAATTTTTTTTTGCCTAATAACTAATAATTTGTTTTTTTTAGCTTTAACTCAGGCATAACCCCTAAAGGGGTTATAACAGTGTTAAAATTTTGAAGATATCCAATTTTTGTATTCACTTTTTTCACAGTTAATAGTCCGTAGAATATGGTACTGAAAGCCGTTTTTTGCTTAAAAACTTTACCTCGAAGATACCGACAAAAAACTGATAAATCCGTTTCAAGTAAATTTTGGAAAATCGTGATTTTTAAATATTTTAATTAGGCCAAACTTGTGGAAATGATTGTTCTAACACACTTTTTACAGAGTAATTTCATGAGAAATCTTACTGAAAATATAACTTAAAACCCGTTTTACAAACCTTTTTTTCTCAAGAGTTATTAATTTATTTCCGTAAAATAAATAAAATCTGTAAAATTAATTTTTCTATGTGTGATTTTATGTTCCTAAACTCAATGTGTTAAAGTAAAGGCATTCAACAAATTTGAATTTGCCACTCGACCAGGTTGTGCCTCACAGCGTCCGGTCGAGAATGAAGATTACTGCTTGATCGGTATAGTAGAATTTTCTGTAAAGCAGCTGAAAGCAGCCAAACAGCTGTTTTTCATCCAAGACACTAGATCAGTGCAGTTAGTCTGCTTTCTGCTTGCTGCTGTAACAATGCTTATAACCTCAGTGGTGTTGTAAAAGTGCAAGAGTTTGTGCGAGAGAGCAAGATGGGAGTTTATATTAACTATCTGGAGTATTATTTTGTATGCTCTTCAACAACTTGAAGTGTATTTAGTAATCGTAAGTATTGTATGTAACTGTAATTTATAAGCATAACTTGATTATGAATAGGTAACGAAAAATTTTATTTTATTTCCAGCTTCCAAATACTGTTATCACACAGTATTATATGCGCGTACCACCAAGTATACTTTATTGTATGTATATGTGAGTAACAAAAGTAAATCAAGCTATGCCTAATAGTTTCTGTAAGTATAGACCAGACTCATAAGGAAGATTTGGCACTTTGATTCATCAGGATTGATGGTACGGTTCCATCAGAAACATGCGGCAAGCAAACAAAAGTGATGAAAATCATGATTTTTGGTAAATAAATACCTTTAATTGTTTTTGAATGTTACACTCACTTCATGCATATTATTTATGCATAAAAGTGATGTATAATACTTGTATTTGAAAGCAAAAATATAGTTTTTATAGCACCTATATATCTATTAATTTTTTACAACACTAACAATTTTTCTTTTTTTTCAGGTTTTAACACTGTCATAACCCCTTAAGGAGATCTTCACGTAGTTGGTAATCCATTTGCATGATGCACGACCGGAACTCTTTCTTGCCCTCAGGATAAATGTAGACCACTTTAAATTTATCTGGCGATACATCCGGGAAATTCTATCAGACTAGGTATTTTTTTTATATCTTCTTCCTTGTACTTGACAGGAATCCCGTGAATAATAACACATAAGCTAAGTTTTGCATCGATTTTTGCTTCGAGCCCAATAGCTTGCAGGGATTCACATTTTAATAACGGCTCAAGTGCATCGACAATCAGCATAATTCCATAACTATTTTTTACCAGTAAAACACGCTTGACTTTGAATTGAAAATTAGCTAAGCTAACTACCCTGAACAAGGGGTCTTCGGATTTGGCGTAACATCTTTGGATTTGACAAATTCATTTTTGTGCGATTCGGTTGGGCTAACAAATACATGCTTGATGCTAGCAATCGGGATCGTTTCTCCGCGTCCAAGATTGATTCGATGCGAGGCAGAGGGGCTAGAGGCGGATGGAAAACGGACTTTGTCCACATATAGCGGACGAGGTGGCAATTGAAAATCATTTACTACGTTTCCGTTCGAAGAATTAGTAGAATTCGAAAGATTACTGATGATTTTTTCAAAACGCCCACATGTATCTTCAAGTGTAATTTTGCAGGGGTCGATTGATGCTCGAACAACGTAAGCAGTGCATAATTTAGTGATAGCACCGTAGTCCGCGAGTCCTAGCACCGTATATGAAGTTCGTGCAACTCGCAATTTTGTTGTTGGTAGGTGTTATAGGCATGTTTAATTATAGGTTGTGACGGTCTGCCGTCAGCCCATGCTCACCTGAACACCACCGAAGCCACCCCGAGAAAAAGGGATAAAACTTATACCCGGTGATGTGCATAGGAAGGAACAGTACCGCCAGGCAGCCAGCGTGAGCGAGAGAGAAAGAGAGAGTGAGAACCACGGGCAGCGCCGCGCGAGCAGACGAGAACATCGAGCAGCGCCGCACGAGCCCGAGAGAGCGAGAGAAAGAGAGAGAACCACGGGCAGCGCCGCGCGAGCAAGCGAGAGACAGCAAGCAGCACGCAGCGCCGCACGAGAGCGAGCAAGAGAGAAGTAGTTAGCCATGTTGGCGAGCGCGGCAGAGTAATGAGTGCGAGAAAGACAACGATTGTAAGAGAGAGAGAAAGAGAATGAGAATGCGAGCGAATGAGTGGAGGCATGCGACGTACCTCGAGTGTTATTAGCAATAGATGGAGGGCTGCGGCTCCGTCCATAGTGGACATGCGCGCGAGAAAGAAGAACGAGAGAAAATGTGAAAGAAAAATGTACAAGTGCAGCCAGACGTAGGAAAATACGAGATTAACAGCCAGACAGAGTAAATGAGTTACTTTGAATTTCGCGCGCGGACAAACGATTTATAAGAGGGCGCGAGCGAGCGAGCAAGCATGCGATATATCACGCAAAAGTCGTGTAATTGCGTGATTGGCGTAAAAGAGCGATCCAGCAGAAATGTAATGCGTGCGAGCGAGATAGCGAGAGAATACGCTGCGGCCGCGAGGAAGCCGGACGCAACAGTCAGTATAGAGTATTCTCTAGGCCAGTAAGCATCAAAAGCAGCAGGAGCATTCAGCAGGTTTCCCTCCGTATTCACACCTTAGCTCTCCGGCAGTTTTTCCTGTGCGTTGAGAGATCAGTCGCGAGAGTTTTACGCCGCGCGAATTTTCAGGGCACGGGGCATCATCAGCACGTGAGGAAGAGCAGATCAAGAGAACAGACAGGTAGACAATTACGAAAATAATTTGTCAGTGCGTGCTCGCGAATCACAGCCGGTCGCCAGTCGCCCGTTATTCTTTTTGTATTTTAAATAAACGCCATTCCCCTTTTTCATAATCCGCAGCCCGGGAAGCAGTCTCTACCACCGCTGAGCAGCCGACGAAGCGAGTAAGTGAACCGGGTGTCTAACATTATTGTTAACTTAAAATACGGTTCACCGAGGTAGCCCGGTAACAGTGTGCGTTCACGTTAAAGATTTCGTCATAATCTTGACGATAAATCTACAACGTCACAAGGTGCACTGATAACGACCTTAAATTCTCCACCTCGCAGCTGCCACAGAACAAAAAGTTCAAAGATGCTGTAATGTTCTATGACATTATCTATTTTGTTTATTGCTACTATGTACAGAGAATTATAAGGTATAACTATTGTTTAAAAAGAAACAGTTATCTCAAAATTCAAATCAATTGATTATATCAATTGTGTATTGTCACACTTTCAAAAGTAAGAGCTCAGCTAACGCTGAGTTTGCGAAACGCAGACTAAGCGTTATACTTTTGAAAGATCGCCATATTGTACGTAATTTTACGAAATGTTTAACAATTAATATTAAATAAGGTGGTAAATTTGTAAATTAATTTTAGTGCTTAAAAGAGACGCAATGCCCTCAATTAGTCAGTCAGAATTTTGTATTGACTCCGTCCACGCCGGTTCGAAAATTGGCGGAGTTCTTAGTTAATCGCGATTAATTGTGTATTAGTATTTAATTTTGAATAAAAGTTGTATTGTCATTTTCTATTTTAAAATACTGTGTGTAATATTGTTATTTATACCTTCAACAACTAATTTTCGATACATACTGGAGAGATTTATCAACCACTTAGCCAAGCAGTTTTTTACGAAAAGGTAAGGTTTTTAAAAAGTATTATTTATTTAGGAGAGCACAAATACCCTATACCATATCTCTTTTAAAAATAATATTCTGATTACTAGTGAGAGTAGTAGTCAGGATATAACAATGCATTTTTTTTTGTTTTTTGTTTGTAGTATTTTTATTATTAACTTTACATGAAAACGTTGAAGATGAAAATTGTTCACAATTGAATTTCCTACAAGACACATGTATTTTCAAGTGCGAAATTAACTTTTGTCATCGCTAAATTGTTTAAATAAAAAAAAAAGTTTTTTTCTTCATATTGTCGTAGCTTATGCAAAAATAATTATTTTTTCTCGAACTTTCACTCAAAAGGTCTTGACAGTTTATACTACATAAAAATTCTTGCCCGATATCGTTACGTTAAAATGACAGCTTATTGCAAAATTGTTATTCTATTATTTCAAATGCATCTCTATTTGTCGCATACAACGATAAATCGATGCGACCACCTGCAATCGATGGCTTATGGCATTCTTAGTAAACGGTAAAAAGAGCTTTTCTTCGAATTAATATTTAACTACATTTTTAGCGACAAATGTCCATTTCTGGGTGTGCATCTCAGTCCATTTTAAACTTAGAGAAACGCGGCAAAATGCATCGTAAAGTGTATAAAAACCATGAATTTTCATATAAATTTTATTAAGATTAGAAAAATAAGAGCCGGGATAACAAATTGTTTTCAATCGCCGATGTCTTTGACCATCCATAGTATTTACATGAAGAACTGCTTTGTCAAAAAGAAATTGGCTGTAAGATTTAGTAATATCAGGTTTGCCTCCGCAGAGAATACTCGAAATTTGAAATTGTGTATACTCTTCGTGGATTGCACAAAGTCCCAGTGATGATAACAACCGTACAATATCTGTTGAACCAGTTTTACGATATAAAAAAATAGCTAGACTGACTTGTAAATATGATATAAAAGTTTTTGGCCTTGCTGTGGAAATTATTGCATGTGCTATAGACTTACATTTCACCGACCACTTAGTTATATTTTTTCTGTTTTTTAAAATAAGTTTATTTAAGAATAATAGTAATGAAGACGGTATAACCACATCGGCACTTTCCATAAAATTGTGAGGAATAGGGTAATTTTCAAAATCATAGACTTGTAAGTTATGAATTAATTAATCTTGCAAAATTATATTACCAGCTGTAGAAATGCATTGTCTTTCGGTTTCCAAATTTTCACTACGAATTTCATACCAATTTTCAGAAAGAATTTGAGTCCCTAAACTTTTCAAGCTTATGTACTCACCTTTGTGCCTTTGTAAAAATATTAAGTAGTTTCAGCTATTTATAATTTCAATTTCACTTATTTTTAATATTATTATTGTAATAAAACCTTGTAACTTAACGTTTATACAGCCACTGAAGAGGGGATAAAAATATCCCGAAACGTTTGGCATTTTTTAAAATAAACAACTTGGCTCGAAGAGACGCATCAATTTTTATTCTACACTAGTTTCAGCGTAATCGTCGATTGAAAAAAATGTATTATCTCGGCTTCTATTTGCCCGATCTTAACAAAATTTATATGAAAATTCATGGTTTTTTACACACTTTACGATGCCTTTTACTACGTTTCTCTAACGTTAAAATTGGCCGAGATACAAAGCCAGAAATGTACATTTTTTGCTAAAAATGTTGTTAAATATTAATTTGAAGAAAAGCTCTTTTTAGCGTTTATTAGGTATGCCATAGGCTATCGATTGCAGGCGGTCGCATCGATTTATTGTTATATGCGACAAATGGAGATGAATTTGAAATAATAGAATAACAATTTTGTAATAAACCGCCATTTTAACATAGCGAGATCGGGCAAGAATTTTTATGTAGTATGAACGATCAAGACCTTTTGAGTGATAGTTCGATAAAAATAATAATTTTTGCATAAACTGCGGCAACATGAAGAAAAAAACTTGTTTTTATTTCAATAATTTAGTGATGATAAAAGTTAATTTCGCACTCGCGAATGCATATACCTTGTAGGAATAGTACATTACGTACCTAGGCAGGAAAAAACTTGAATAGTCCATATACCATATATATTGACACCCGAGCCGAAGGCGAGGGTGACAAACACGAGATATGGGCTGTCCAAATTTACTCCCGTGGTGCTTCTACTATTTTTCTTCACACTAGCGCCGAAGTTACCAATTTCACTCCTGGCGCCCGGGGGGAACAAAAGTGGTACTTTCGGCGAAGTGTGGAGAAAATTCAATTGTGAACAATTTTCATACTGCGCTTTTTCACGAAAAATTAAGAATAAAAAAACTTCAAACGAAAAACGAAAAAATTTTTTCAATCCGAAATCCAGGACTCCCAGATTATCGCTGATAACTTCTAGGGCGTTGCTTACTCGCTTTTTCCCTTCGCTTAGCTTTGCTTTGGCGATCCAGTCGACAACATGTTTCCGCTCCTTGCCGACTTGTAGCATCATATTGTTTACTTCAGCAATAGTCAATAGCTTAACCGAACTGTTATCGGTGCTGGTCTTATCGCCGCCTGTATTTACATTGTGATCGGTCCCGTTATCATGCACATCATCAGGCTATCTACGGGCATTTGGTCGGACAATGTTTCGGAAGTATATAAACGTAGCGTCTCCAAGAGAAAGTCTGCGTTATGTACACAGCCCCGCGAGACCTTCGCTGCATGCTTCCAAAAAGTGGGGACGCAAGAACTAAACGGAAACGTGTAAGAGAGAGAGAGGACAGTTTTCGAGCGAATTTTCAGAGGTATTATATTAAGCGGGGACATGTAAATTAAATGGAAAAGTATAGGAGAAAGGGTATTTTTTCGGACGATGTTTCAATAAAAAGTGGGACGTGAAAACTAAATTGAAAAGTGTAAGAGAAAGGTTGTTGGGACTCATCGGATTGGCGTGTGTTGTACTTAGCGTGGTAGCCTCACAGCCCCTGCTACTACCATAGTTTCGAGTTCAAACGTGAATAAATTATATCACAAAACTTATTGGAGATAAAAACTTAGAATTGTCTTTTTTGGAGGAAAATGGAAAACTTACTGAAAATTCATAAAATAAAATGGATTGTATAATATTAAAATAAACATTTATACATTCAATTTAAGATATTAGTTGCTTCAAAATGTTAGTTCTATGTCTCATAAATCTGTTACCATTGAGACATGTTTTTTATTGAAGTTTTTTTTATAATGTGCACGATTTTGAGCCCCTGAGTAAATGAAATGACAGGTTTGATTTTCAATTTTGATTTTCTTTTTTCAAACAAATTCATCTAATATTTTACAATTTGTTATTGTTTTTTTTAATTTGATAAATTTGCTCGAAGAAAGAAAACAAATATTAAAAAAAGGTACCTGGTTAAAATTTTAAGGTAACTTGTGACGAGAAAAATAAAATATCAAACGTATCACTTTGCCTACCCAGAGTCTCAGAATCGTGCATATTGCAAATATAAAACTTCAGTTAATAATATATCACAATGTTAACAGGTCTATGAGACATAGAACCAGCAGTTTGAAGCATCTAATATCTTAAATTGAAGGTATAAATACGTACTTTAAGATAAAACATTTTTGTTCATTTAGTCGAAATAGAAAATTTCTGCAGCTTTACAAAGAAAACTTCTTCTTTTTGCCGTTAACTCAGACGGCCTCCTTAAATTATTACGATCTTTAAACAAAAACAAATTACGTCACTTGTGAAGTAGCAATAATTATTGCTGCGTCGTGATGATTTATTCCGATAGCTGACTCGCTCATAGAGAAATGACAGCTGCTGGAGTGGAGCCAGCGCTCGGTGACGCTCACAGGAGATATATCTATACGACCGCGTGCGGAGCGCAGGAAGTGACGTATCAAGTCACACCTACGCGAGCGCTCGCGGTCACATGCACGTGAGTACGTGTTGAAGAGGGAGCAAGAGAACGTATGAGTGAGCGAGAGATGGGACTGGCGAGGCGACTGGTGCGAGAGAGAGAGAGAGAGAGAGAGAGAGAGAGAGAGAGAGAGAGAGAGAGAGAGGGGTGCGTGAAAGAGCATCGGGCGCATGAGAGTGAAAGAGAGGGAACTAGAGCTTGGGCGAGTGCATGGGAGTGAGAGAGAGCATGGCGCGGAAGAGTACTGTACAGTACTATTATAGTAGTTTTACTTTACAGCTTGTAACGTGGCAAAATATCGCCACGTCACAGCAAGCATCGACCGGCCGGGGTAGAGTGTCTCAGGGCTGTGTGAATGGAAAAGAGTGCATGGATTAATGGCGTATTGTTTCTTCCGAGTGACAACGCGAGGAGAGGAGAGGCGACTGAGGAAGGAGAAAATAACGGAGATCTTCTCCACTCCCCGCTCAAGGGCGAGAAGCGAAGAAGACGAGCTCTGGCGCAGCTGAGACAGCGACAGATTCTTACAGGGCGTCCAAGTCCGCTTATCGTAAGTCGTCGGAGGCAAATGAGACGGGCGGGGACTTCCTACGTTGGTGCCTTCTGCAGCACGGCTACACGTGATGGTTGCTCACCCGCGAGGACGTTGGAAGCAAAAAGGCAGCTTTGGCGCCCTTTGTATCAGGCGAATCCCGAATCAAGGGCCCAGACAGAAGGATGAGCTGAGAGTTACATCGTGCTTTGTAATTCGTACTTGCGTGCGCGAATTATCCGTATGAATGACTGGCTGTCTGAATGTAGCGAGCATTCAAATTTCGCAGTTATCTCTCCAGCGTTAGCTATGTTCGAATAGTCGAGCGCGCATACGCCGCGATCGATGATGCGCGAGGCGAGCGAGCCTGCGGCGGCGTGAGCGCGCGGCCCGTTGGCCCCATGCAAACCAGCCAATAGGAGCGCGCTCCGCTCGGCGTCTCGGGAGAGTGCAGCTCGACAGCTCCCCAGGGTTATCTCTTTTTCTCTTACAATGATTCAATTTAACCCGCGGTAAAATCGTGGATATCTTTTGCTGAGGATCCAGAGGCTTTGGTCACTAGGATAAGGACAAGGTCAGTGAGTCGCTCTTTATTAGGCTTAGTTTCCCTCACGGGGTATTGCGCAGTTCCACGCGCGATCTCGTCTACGCGGAAAACCTTTGTCTCGCGAACGCACGAACATCCACGAGCGCGGCTATCTTTCACAGTGGATGTCTCTTCGTAGTTAAGTGAGTGATTGATCGTGTGTGCGCCTAGTTACCTTAGTTGCCTTTTGCGCGGATATCTGCGACGTACGGTTATCTGGTCGCCCGCCACGAACAAAGGATACCGGCGCATCGTGTACATCGGGCATTGGTTGTCTTGTAGCGCCGACGTGATCGTAGAGGCTGCCTTCCATTTCGTGTAATTCGGGCGAAGGTTGTCTTGCACGTGGGTTATCTGTCGCGGATAGGTGAACCGTGGTCATAGTCTAGGATAGAAGCGAGTGAGCAGTCGGCGAGGACAAGTGGCTCTCGCTCGGCGTGTGTGACAGGATAAGGCGCGAGAGGTGTCGTAAGTCGTCGTGTTAGACGGGCGTGATCACACTAAGTGTGAGTGATCGCGCCTATAGGTTTAAGTGTGCGAGAAGAGTCGGCGGACGTAGAGTGTGTGTGTGGCCAAGCGGGTCCTGAGTGTATGAGACCTTGAGACGCGCGAGAGTGCGGATGCCTCGTTGGTTATCTTTTAGGTAGTATTCACGGGAGAAGAGGCACGAAGCGGAGTGCAGCGTAAATCTCCCTGGCGTGCGTTGCCAGGAGTGGGCGGGTACCGTGAGTACTCTTTTACTTAGCGAGCGAGGGCCCTCGAGCCCCGGTTATCTTCAGGTTATCTTTTCTGTTCATAAGTTTTATGTAAATAAATCAGTAGCTACACCTAACCAGCGTGGTATCTCTCTATTTCCGAACCACCCTCTCTCCTAACCACGTGCGGGACTGAGCTAGCTAGCCGGCAAATCCGCCTATTCCCGAGTTCGGTGAAAGAGTCGCGAGACTCTGACACTTGAGGAAAGTGTCTGGCGCCACCAGGTCAAGGTGAACTCGCGGGATCGGCTGAAATTTAACGTCAGCGGAACTAACGTTATAAGCTATAGAGGCATGGCGGTTGCCAACTAGAAATCACTAGTTGGTATTAGGGTTCATCTACAATGATTCGTACATTGGTATAGAGGATTTTGAATATCGCGCGCTCTATCGATTTCTGAGTGATTGATTGATATTAATAAAACGGGCGCGAATTAACATCTTAATTAAAGGATATAGAGGGAAGTAATTAAATTTTAAACCAATGACAAAATTAGAATTAAAAAATTGGGAAATTCGGAGGCCGAGATGATGCTTCCATGAAGGTGACAGAGTGGGAAAAACGCGACCTCCTTCCTCGAGCGGAGCGTCGGCCTCTGCCATTCGGTGCCTAACTCTTTAAGCAGCAACAGCCATTCCTGATTTTTCCAGAACAGTATCGCCATTTGTAATTTGAAATTTGTCATGAGATATATTGGAAATTTTTTCCATTGGAGTTGTGGAGAGAATTTTTCGCGTTGGAGGACTCTCGTTGAAGGATTGTAGAGGAGTTTTCTTCGGTTCTTGTGGTGAATATAATTGGTAAGAAATTATTCTAAATTTCGATTGAATTATTTTTGTTGGCGGAGAATAGAACACGGGTTGATAGAGGTCGAGATTTATCTCGTGCGATAGAGGAAATTTCTTCGCGTTCTCAGAAAACCGCCTCGATCTCCCTTTTGTTGATTTTCTTCGATTAGAATTATCGTAGAGAAATTTTTGTGACCCTTTGATTAGCACCATCCCGGCTTTTCCCGAAATTAGTAATATGGTCGTTGGCTCATGAGTATATTTAAATTCATCAATTCTTGTTGCTTAAGTGTTTTGTAAAGAGAAGTTCTACAATATAGTTTCTGAACACTTTAACATTAATTAGTGCGTTAACTTTTGTTAACCCTGTCGCCACCACAATCTCGCTTTCCACCTTTTCAGGATTTCCACGAGCCGAGGAAAGGAGTCAGCAGCGTATTATAAATTACTTTTACACTAACTGGAATTCCCGTACGGGCGGTTAAAATCCACGTTACACACTTCGTTGTAGAATCTTACATAAAGAAATTATTTATAAAAGTATCACAAGAAATAATAAACTTACCCAACCAGCTGAGGTGTTCTGTCGTTTCCAATTTTCTTTTAAATGAATCAACTTGTCTTTTAAGCTCCCGCAACGCAGTACATGGAGTCTTAGATACAACTTTCTTTTGATTAAGTAGTTCTTGTTCTAAGGATACCATTCGTTTTTCCAAAGAATGTAATAGATCTACATTTCTCATTTGGAATGAAACTGGATGAGCACAAACAACCTGATAAATTAATAAAATATTACATTAATTTAAATAAATAAATGAACGATATATTTATGGTGTAAATAAATAAGTGTTATTTTTATGCCATTGTATCTAGAATTACTCTTTCACTCGCAAATGATTTTTAATAGAAAAATGAATCTATCCGTCTCCACGAGCTATTGACTTTAGATTTAGGCCAAGTGCTGCATATTCTTACTGACTGACAGCTTTCCTAGACGCCTACCTCTTGGTGGTAAGCTGCCTGTTAAGTAGAGCCGAGGTGCCTTTTCTCTAAAAGGAGAAGAAGACACGTCAACGCCTATGGGATATATCTGACCGAATTTCAAATTTACCTAGAATGAGTCTATTACTCGCAAGTGAGTTTTAATAGAAAAATAACTCAATCGGTCTCTGCTAAAATCGTTGATTTATCCATTGGATGAATTTAAAAATAATATCGAATTATAATTCTTTTAGAGATAAAGAATTTGACAATCGTTAATTATCATTTGCATATGGGTGATTCTTTGTGAGATCGACGGGCTACAATTTTTTTTCTTCAAACTATTCTAAAATTCTTCTACTCGAAGAAATATAACTTCAGAAATTTTTTTCATCAAACCCCTTCGAGCTGCAGAGGGTCAAAATCGGTGAAATTAGGATTTTTCGTATTTTTTGCAAATTTCCAAAATTTCATTTCTTCTGAGGGAAGCGTTTTTCATCGAAAATGCATACAATACTTTTGTAAAGAAATTTCCTCTAGTTTCTACGAACAATACTTCCAATAAGATATATACAAGGTTCAGCAGCTTTATATGCGATTTAGACATTTAATTCAAATTGTCCAAAATTCGATCCCACGAATCGAAATAAAAAAATTTGTAAGGATAGTTTATTTTAGTACGAAAGTATCTGGATATGTTCCAATATATGAATAAAAATTTAAAATAACTTTAAAAATCCAAATATCAGTTGTCAAAACTAAAAAATTGGATTTCCTAAGCAAAAAAACAAAAATACTCTTGAGATTTTTTATACTTTCGCTTCGATTCCATGCTAAAAATCGATGAAAATATCGAATTTTAATCGTAAACTGGCAAGTGTTCTTGTTTACTGAACATTATTATAGAACGGAAATAATGTAAAAATTGTGAATAAGTCGCTAAGGTTTGTTCAGTTCTATTATTGTATTAGTATTATTTTAAAACGTAAGATATATTTTGATATATAGTGAGTATGAATTAAATGTTTCAATAATTAGTAATTTTACTTTTTTAATTAAACATGCATATTACTTAAATAAAATACTAACGGTTTAAATATATTTTAAATAATAGTATCGATGAAGTTATCGCTTGAATGGTGGTGGTTATGATTAAATGATTTAAGACATCTCTTCGAGCCAAATTTTCTTTTTCATTCGCCTACGTTTCGATCTGCTCCAGATCCTTATCAAGGCTAAGTCAAACCAAGGAGTAAACATAATACAATATTAATTACAAAAATTAAATACTAAAATGAAAAATCCTTTTTTCAAAAATACCTTAAAAAATTAGATGTATCCACACATCACTACCTCTACTAGCACAGAATTGTGCATGTTTAGAAATTAGTCTAAAAAAATCCAATACAAAAATTAATATCTATGATTACTTCTAATATTTAAAATTAAAGTTTATAATCGTCAACTCAACTGTAACCGACGATAACAGGAACGAATAAGTACCGGTGTCGCCAGGTGGTGATGCGACACCGGCGGAGGACAATGATCGACTGTCCTCTTAAGAGGACAGTTGATTTGTAAACATGCACAATTCTGTACTGTGTGGTAATGATGTGTGGATACATCTAATTTTTTAAGGTATTTTTGAAAAAAGGATTTGATTATAGTCTTTAATTTTTGTATTTAATTTTTGTAATTAATATTGTATTATGTTTACTCCTTGGTTTGACTTAGCCTTGATAAGGATCTAGAGCAGATCGAAACATAGGCGAATAAAAAAGAAAATTTGGCTCGAAGAGATGTCTTAAGTCATTTAATCATATTTTAAATAAATTTAAATTTTATATGAATGAAAATTGTATTGATGCAATTTATTTAGGACAAATGAACTATATATGTATTCATTGCAAATAAATATATATCAAAATTGAAGAAACAGGGCAAAAACAATATACAAATTTGTCAATAAAATTATAAGGATAATCATTCGCCACTAGAATTTTTTTCGCATACTCGATGTTTTGTGCCTGAAACCTCGGGTCTGATAATAGCATAGCTCTATCTAAGAGATTGTAAACGATTGCTATTTTTTTACTTTGAGGGTGGTGTGAGTGAAAATTGATGTACCTAGCCGAAGCCGTACTTTTTTGGTACCAATTCGTAAAAATATCCCCATTCTGTTCATAAGATATAGTGATATCTAAAAAGTTAATGCTATTATTTTCTTTTATTTCATATGTAAACTGTAAATTGTTATTATAATTATTAAATATTTCTAAAACATGGTCTAACCGTTCTCTCTCAATGATCAAAAAGAAATCGTCCACGTATCTGCAGAATAACTGCACGCTCGCCTTTGTGACATTTAAACAGTGAGTTTCAATATCTTCGAATACTATATTTAATACATTAAGTATTTCTCATGTTGCCCGCTCCCCCGATTTTAATATTTAGCGTCAAGGTTCTGCATAAGAACGTAACAGTCGTAGAAAAAAATCTTTTTCGAAGTTAAAGTATAGATATTAAATATAATTTTAAATGTTTTTAAAAAATTATATATCTATACTTACTATACAAAAAATTCCATGTAAAGTTCACCAAATTTTAGCACTTTTTTTGCTTTGCTGCAGAAAATCTTAGCATCCGGATGATGAATAAAGGTCAAACTTGATGGAAAATCTTCTGAATATGTTTCTTTACAGCTTGAATGGAAGACTTTGCTGAATAATATTAATTTTAAATAATTAATAACGTATAAGTTGATGATATTCGTAATTATAGAGAATATTATCTATGGTCATGTACGTAACATTACTTTTAACTTACTTCAGTCAATTCTTTTCCGCTCAATCTATGAAAGAAGGTTTCCTGGAGTTCTCCAAGAAATTTCAACTTGATTGTTCTAATAGATGCTGAGAAAACCTGCGGCAACTCAATTAGAATCATGAAAATCCTAAAATCGAGTAAAATGCAATTAGAGTATACATATCTAAATCACAAAAACAAACTAAGTATTACTTACGGATACCATCTAGCATATTTTAATTATATTTTTGTTCTTCAACATATATACGCTGAAGTATATTAGGTGACCCGGGTGCTGAATATTAGTCTGCAATGGTATCTCGATACTGAAAATAAAATAAAAGTTGTCCATACCAGTTTATAATTAATATATTATAATGTTTACAATTATTTTTGCTACTTACCATTAATATATTCTGTAAAGGTTCTTATAAACATGTCAAATTAGACTCTTTAAATTCAATATAAAAGCCAATCAATCCATATTTACCTTTGAATAAAAAATAGAAACAAAGAACTAAATCTTGATAAATGCAACTGCTATTTACTAGTTTACAATACTTATCTGAATTCTTGTTGTAGAAATTTTTGAACTTTCTATCCACGCTAGTAACAGGTTATAAGTAGCAGTAGATAAATGCATCACCACACGGTGACTTGAAGACTGGATCAAAATTCAAACAGCTGTTTTCTGGGCTAGGGAACTATTGTATCGATAAAACAGATGTGAATCTTCTTTATCGTTGCTGTACAGCGCAAACTATTTGGTGTCAATTTCAAATCGATTAAATTTTTTTAGTGATTTCAAATTTAAATTTACTTTATTTTATGAGATTGTAGTTTTATGTCATTTAAGAAAAATAAACTAAGAAAAAATTGTTATTTTGCAAAAATTAGTTATTTGGTAGTTTGTTCTAGGTTATCAACTTTTTGAGCAAGAACTATTTTACAAAACATATTTATATTGTACACTGAGATAACGGATTCCGTATTGTAAAGAAATCCATTCCTTTGAAACCTATGTTTTCATAACAGTTATAGTTAATACAGATTTCCTAATAGTTAAGGAATCCGTATTTGAAAGGTATCTGAGCGCACATGCGCTGTAATAGGTTAGGAAGTTGACGCATCGGCACCATAGACATAGGAAGTATAAACTGCTGGTACAGTTAAGACAGGTTAAGAGAACGATCGCGCCGTGCGAGAGAGATGGAGATACTTGAGGAGAGCATGCTCTCTCTTTCTAATACACACACGTTATGTGCATTAGAAAGAGAGAGCATGCTCTCCTCGAGTATCTCCATCTCTCTCGTACGGCGCGATCGTTCTTACGCGTCCCTAGTACGTATTCCTTAACTGTTAAGTAATATACAATAGACTAAAATTAAGGTCGTATTTCTTTACAATTAAGAAATATTCTTAACAGTAAGGAAACCTTTCTCTCAGTGTAGTTTCGATGAAATTCCCTATAAAAATCTTGTACTAGAGGTATTACAAAAATTCTGCTCAATAATTGACGTGTAATCATATTTAAATATCGAAAATCGATGATCGTTCGAGAGTTAGAAAAATTTGTTGTGCAGTCTTTTGTTTGTATTTTTGTGGCAAAATTTTTTCAAAAAAAAGAACTTTTACCACCATATTCTACGGACTATTAGCTATGAAAAAAGTGAATAAAAAAATCGACATATTCATCATTTTAACTCAGACATAACCCCTTAAATAATCAATATTTACAAATTTTGTTTTCCAGAGCCAGTAATACTGGACATTGGATTTGTTTATTCATTGGATAACGATTATTTAATAGTTGTTAAGAGATTATTTCCAAATTAAAAACAATTAAAAATAGTTTTCGAAAAAGTTCACCAAAAACCTAATTCAGATGATTGTGGAGTGTTTGCCATTGCTACTGCAGTTGCTATTGATTTTGGTACATGTCCTTGCAATTTAACATTTGATATTCAAAGTATGCGAAGCCATATTTGTGCACCATATTTGAAACGAAAATTATAACACCTTTTGCTTTAGTTATGTCTAATGTACATGAACAAAATAAAATTTATAAAATACATTCTCAAGAAATAAAAGAACTACGTCTAGATTTCTCAAATGTTAATATTCAATCTCTTAAAACCATTTATGAGTACATATTACAAAATTTTTTCAAATTTATCAGACCAGAAACATACTCCCTCTCGCAATGCTAGACCTAAAAGTATGCCGTCTATTTGAAAAAATATATATAGGCGCTTCGTCCTAGCTGTTGGAGAGGAGTCCTCAGTAGGGCTCTGACAACTTACCCTTGACGCCCACCGCTCGAATGATCAGCGATTTTGTAAGTACTTTCGACGTTGTTTTCACTCTTATGTGAGAGAAGAACACGTCGCCATCTATTAGACACTTTCAGGACCCAGTGTCGATTTTAATAAAAATGGAAATGACTCTATCACTCGCAGATGTTTAATATTTAGAAGAGACTCTATCGATCTGTACGAGTACAAAATTCTTTCAAATTTATCAGACCAGAAACATACTCCCTCTCGCAATGCGAGACCTAAAAGTATGCATGTCTATTTAATATATATATATATATATGTAAGTGTATTTCATCTAGTTGAAGTGATTTAATATGGTTGGATAAAATTTAAATTTTGATTGGTCGATTTCAGAGAGAATCTTATATATAGTGAGATAATAGATTATCGAAGATTTTAATTAAAAATATATTAGAAAATATTACCAGTAATAGTATTACAATTACATCAATATTATAAAATTTTAATTAGTTTAAAAAAGATCTGAAATTATTAAATGATTTCCAAGGCTTTGTGGTGTCAACTAACAAAAATGCTGAGACACGTGAGAGATGAGAAATACAGCTAAAATCTGTAGTATGAAAACTTGTACGAAATTTGGAATCAAAATATTCAGGCATCCGAGAGAACAGCTTGTCCGAAAATGAATAGTTTTAATCTGATATAGCTTCTGCTGACAGCTACTCATTTTCCGACAAGATTTTCTTTCTAATGCCTAAATATTTTGATTCCAAACTTTACATAATGATAGATAATGTGAAGATGAAGGGTCTCTTAGTTTTGTGTAGTTCAGTCTAGTGTTGAAAGGAAACAAAATTACGTTAATTGGTAGACAGTGGTTAACAGCAGTTCGACTTTGGTCACTAACAGAACCAAACGTAATAAATGATTCGACTCAAATTTATTTCACAGAGATAAGTGGTACTATGAAAATTACTCAAAATCGTCTTAAGTAATATAAGGATGGCCCGTACATACACATATATACATAATATAATGTATACACATAGGCTTCACTTGAGAATTCATAACACTATATTAATAATTCATATAAATCACAAATAAATGTATTACTTTATATGTAATCAAGATTGAAGTTTCCACTAGGAGCTGCTTCATTTAAGAATCCAGAGTACGTCACAATACCGATAATATACATAAATTCTAAATAACAGAAATACACGTGTTTGGATGAAATATAACAACTCGCCTAGCAAAGCGCGAGACTCTTTACGTCGCTGGGTCGTCCAACACGGAAAGAAAAATCAGGGAGTCTATACAGGCCTATAGTCCATGGAATACTGCTTAGTTCCGCAACCTGCAGTAATTCCAAGGGCTGCCGCAATATCTACAAGCAGCGCGGCACATCAAAACTCTTTTTGGAAAAAGAGTCTTGATGTGAAGAAGTGCAGTGTTATTATATTACAAAAGTGCTCAGGTGATAAAAATTTGTATAGCTGCGAATGTTGACTTGTGAAAGTACTGCAGTGAGCATACATGGGATAAATTAAGTATTAAATAGTATTATTAAGATGACTCCATCACAAGATATTTTATTAGATTTAAACCAAGCGAGCTTAAGTTCAGATTATCCGGTTAGATTTTTTAATAGTTTTTGTAATTGTTTCTTTCTTTCTTCTGTATTTCTTTTATCTAAATTTTTCTAACATTTGTTCATCCTAACCTCAAAAATTGTATTCTCATGATAACTGTTTAGTTGTGATTGATTTTTTGTTGCATAAAAAGTGTGTTAAACAAGAATTAATTTATATTCTTTTATGTAGACATTTCTTTTGTCGTTGAGACAAATACACGTATATTGAGTGAAATTCAAGATAATGGTGTACGTTCTTCAGCAAGGAATACATTTTTTTGAATACTCAGCCTACAGAGACTCACATGAAAAATTATGCGTTGAGACGGCAACACAGGCGACACACAGAATTACTGATAGTGGTCGATAAAATAACGACTCAGCTATAGAGGGCGCTTACAGACAACGGGCTAGGAGGCGCTAACAGAAGAAACTAGGCCAAGCCCGGGTATAAGAGAGTGAGCACGAGCCGGCAGGGGGCACCTCTAGCTGGCAAGGGCTAGAGGACAGACCCCTCTCTTTCGGCTTGAGCTCTGTCCGCCTAGCTTCTCTAACGCTACCGTATGCGATAGCATATGAGCACCCGCTCTTGCTCGCTCGCTGTAGCATTTCACAATCCCCCTATGTAACGTGACCAGCTAGTATTAATAAATTCATGATCTTTATTAAATTAGATGTTAATGCATTTCTGACCCCCTCTCTTGGTTACAGGGTGGTTAATTTGTACCCCCCTCCTTCAGCTTGGGTATTTTATCAGTTGATTTCTGTATTTTTTACACAAATCAGCTGATTTTTGTATTGGTAATGGTATAGATTAAGGCATGGATGTGTAACGGTCCTGCCCCTCCCCGTGTAAACAGAAAGCGTTCGCCTCGAGTTTAATATATGTAAATAGTGCGCGTCGTTTCGTGTATAGCGTTTGGCAGATTCGCGCCTTTTCACGCGTTATATGTATATGCGGTGTAAATAGAATATGAGCGCGTTGCCTGTAGGGAGTATCGGATTGATGTGTATATCAATCCGAGCTCAATGTGTATATACGTGTTTTCCTATAAAAGCGGCGGTAAGGCCCGTTCGCGGCATTATTCAATCGTAGACTTATCTATTGCGTGTTGAAATAAATAAAGCTTCGGTACGTTGCAGCATCAATATACCTGTGTATTTATTATAACTCCTCATTCCTCTCTATCTTCTTAACCAAGAAAACGAATCATTACATTGGCGATCCTGCCAGGATAGAGAGAAAGAGAGTTACAAAGTTTGTACACAGATTTGATTCAATGGTGCCTATATTTTTTCCGGTGAGTTTTCCGTGGCCCGGAGAAGAGCTCGTCAATCATCCGGAAAATCCTGTTTATGATTTCGGAGAGAGAGTACAGGAACTGGCCTCCGAAAACTATCATTTGGGAGAGTTGATTTGCTTGTTAGAGGAAAGAGTATATCGGCTCGAAGAATTAAATTTAAAGTTGGCTCTAGAACGTTTAGACGTGTTAGAGGAAACCGTTGAGCAGAGAAACGTTGAAGTCGACGCTCGTCTGCAGAAGGTCGAAGAAGAAATCGACGTTTTGACATTAAAAATGTCAAACCTTTCAATTTAAAAGTGTTTTTTTATTCCAAAATTGCTAGTGTATAATTAGTGTATAAATAGTATTTTCTTTCCGTGCAAAAAAAAATTTATCATAAAAGTAATAGTTATATATATATATATATATATCAGAAGTAGAATCTCGGGTTTTTTTATTAATATATATTTCAATAATAGTTCAAAATATTCATGGTTAAATTTGTTTAATATACAATATTGTCAATGACTTATAAATATTGCAATATTGTGTGGGAGACAAAAAGCCGATAGAATATGAACTAATGAAATATACGAATTTCGAAAAATAATATCCGAAAGGAGTTATAAGAGAAAATTCGCTTAAAGTTTGCAACTGAAATTTTTGTAAATTCTAAAAGAGAATTTTATTAATTTTTTCACATGAAAAAACAATAATTTCGGAAGAAAAAAATTTTTTCGACTTAAGCGAGATTCGAACTCTGATCGGAGAGTTTGAGGACGGGAGCTTTACCTCTGAGCCATCTAACTCTTAGTAGACCAGCGGTGTTATATACTATCTGTGCCGAGTACACTATAGTATGATGGTGAAAACACGCAGTTCTAAGCTCCTTGAAGGAGAATCAAGGTAGTTTTCAGGGAAAAAGAGATGCTTTGAATGAATCTCTTGCTAAATTAAAAGACGACACACACATTGACAATGCTCTTGAAGATGAAGCAATGGCTTTCAATGAGCAAGTTAATGAAAATATGCAAAATATACTTTTGTATATAGAAGAAAATGAAGTTGCTTTGCAAGATTTGACAAACAATGTTCAAACTTCCGAAGAAAATTATCAAGAAGCTCTTAGACAAATAAAAGAACTTGAATTGAAATTAAATACAAGTGAAAAGGAGCTTGAAAAACGATGCCAAAAACGAGATTTTGAGCGTCGTGATAATTGTAATGAGGCATCTAGGGGTGTTGAATTGATTAATACAAAAATTCAACAACTCACAACAGATGTGAATGACATAAAAACATATGCTGAGAATATAAGTGAGGATGCGGATAAAATACGCATTTATATGTCTCAAGATATAACTCCAGAGTCAGCCATAAATGAAGGAGCTGTGGAGCATATAATTCAAAAGTATTTCGAACAATACGAGAAACAGAGAAACTTGAGGGATAATTCTCAAGTAAAATCTCTAGAGGAGCGCATTGTTTTTTTGGAAAATGCCAATAAACATTTGCTATCCAGATTGACAAAAGCTGAAAAATCGAATAAAAGTTATAGCACTCTAATAACAGAGATGCAGGACGTAATAATCGATCAAGATCAACAATTCAGCGATTTAAGAACATTTAAGTTAAACGCTGAGAATGAAATAGACATTTTGCAAAGCAGATTAAGCACTCATGAGCTTAGCGTTCATAAGCATAGTGAGCAGCTCTACGATCTCATGAGAATGACGAAAAATGTCAAAGATCATGAGATTGAAAATGAACTGAAAATTGATCTATTCAAAAGTCGGATCAATAAGGATAATGAAAAATCTAGAGTTACTCGAAATAACTCAATAAAATGGTCAGATGATGAAATAAGAGATAGGAGAGCTTCGACTAGACGATTATCCAATAGTAGTCGATCTCCTTCGTCCATGAGACCAATAAAAGACAGGCTAAGAGAAAATATAACTAAGCCTAGTTTAATTTTGTCTCCGGACAGGAGTACAAGAGTAAATCAGAGTTTCTTAAACACGAGTCGTTCTGCTTTTCGGAGAGAAAAAATCAATTCGAAAAAGAATTCAAACAGAGATTTTGGAATTCTGATATCACTGACCAAATCAAAAGAAAAATTGAATATGGTACATACAGTGATATGGAGAAAAAGACTCGAGTAGAATATACTACTGAATTAATGAGTCAAGCAGTAGACATAGGAGAAATGTCTGAAAAAGAGCTTGTAAGAAAACTTGCGGATCATCATGGATTCGAAGTAAGATTTGCAGTTTCTACACAGAAAATAGAAACTAAATCAGGTTTGCTTGATTTATTATCTTGCAAAGATATTGGAATGCAGAGGGAAAAAGAGAGTAAATCTGTATTATCCAATAAATCTACGGATTCTGGTGCTAGTACTAATTCGACAGTACAGAATTCTCAGAAAAATTTTAAACCTTGGAACAATCAAAGGTTTAATAATAATAACAGTAACAATCTGAATAGTCAAAGTAAATCCGAGGAGAGCTCTGAGACTAATAAAATTCAAGCTAAATCCAGAGAAGCTGCGACTAGTCAGAAAACTTCTGGTGGACAGAGTACATTTAAAAAAATGCCACAGAAGAGTACTGGTACTAAATCGAAAAATGGACATGACATTTACTCTTTAGATAGAGAAATTTTAAAAAATCCGTTAGAGGCATGCGGAATATCGGGAAACTAACGACAGTCGCAGCATGTGCCCCGGATTTTATCTCAAATAGAGAGAGTAATGAGGCGACTGATTCTAGAAAAGGATATATTCAAACGATTTTTGAAGATCCTAGAGGAGCCTTGTTAGATGGTCCGGAGGAGAGAATTCAAAAATGCCAAAACACAGTGTCCTGTGATTAAAATAAATTTGCAAGATGTCGAGGTACAAGCTCTCATTGATACAGGCAGCCCTATCACGTGCATTTCTGATGAATTTTACAGATTGCATGTTGATAAATTTAATAAATGTCCAACGTTACCTATTATAGGACAAGTTATTAAAGGGGCTATTGGAGCTCAATCTGTCCGTCTAAAGATTCAATTTTTTGCGGAAGTTACTATTGGAAAAACAAGCAAAAATCTTAATATCATTGTAATTCCGAGATTATCTAGGGATTGCATAATTGGAGTTGATGCTATGGAAAGTTTTGATATGTCTATCAAATTTCGTATGGGCACAGTGGAGTTAAGAGAATCAAAAGATAATATGGAATGGTTAATTTATAAAACCTCTCCATTGAGTATAGAAGAGATAAATCATCGTTACATTGAGGCAATCGAAGATTTTGGAGAAGTTGAGAATTATTGGAGTCAGGAGGAACAAGCCGAATTAAATGCAGGTCGGACTTTTCTCTCTGAACTCAATAAAAATTACTCAGAGTTGCATGGAAATCAATGCGAGGCGTCTCTGGTAATTAATAATTTGTCATCAGATGGCACAGATCTGTATGACATTACAGTGCAAGAAGTAGAAGAGAAACTTCAGAATTGCCTCTGTAAAAATCCGAGAACTATCGACAGTCTCAGAAATCTCATCTGGAGATATAAAAAGGTTTTTTGTAAAAAACCAGGATTATTAAAGAATTTTGAATATAAAATCAAGATCAAAGATGATTCTATATTTTATGTTGCTCCATATCCTATTGCAATTAACAATAGAGAAATTGTTAGAGCAATGATAAAAAAGATGTTAGACTGGAAAGTGATTAGAAGGTCAAACAGTCAATACATTAGTCCATTGGTGACTCCAGTAAAAAAAGACGGAACAGTGAGGCCGTGTCTTGATGCTAGAGAGGCAAATAAGCGCTTTGTAAAAGATTATGAGTCTCCTAGAAATGTAGAGGAATTATTGCAAATTTGTGATGAAATTGCAGTGATGACAAGTCTTGATTTAACGAGTAGTTTTTGGCAGATACTGTTAGCCGAAGAAAGCAAAAAATATACTGGTTTTATGCACGAAGGCAAAGTATATGAATTTAACGTTTGTCCTTTTGGCACCAGTGTAAGTACCTCAGCATTAGTGAGAGGCTTAGATTTTGCTATCAGAGGGCTCGGTAAAAACATAATAAATTTTGTAGATGATTTATTATGTATCTCCGGATCAGAAGAAGCTCATTTAGTGCATCTTGAAAAATTGTTTAAAAGACTAGAAGAGTATAATTTCACTCTTAGTCTTAAAAAGACACATTTCTTTAGACAAGAAATTGATTTTCTTGGTTTTACGCTTACTCCTGAAGGAATAAAAGCTCAGGAAGCAAAGCTTGAACTAATAAGAGAATTTCCAATACCTAGAAACCATAGACAATTAAAAAGTTTTCTTGGTTTGGTAAATTTTTATGGTAGAATGGTTGATAAGTTTGCATATGCAATGGAACCATTATTCAGATTACTAAGAGTAAAAAAGTGGGGGTGGGGGGACAAAGAGAATGAAGCATTTCAAAATGTTAAACAGTTATTTTTGGAAAATGCTACTTTGTCTCATCCTGATCCTACGAAACCTTATATATTAAGAACAGATAGTAGTGATTTTGCGATATCAGGTGCTCTGTCTCAATTAGACGAAAATGGAGTGGAAAAATGGCTTATTTCACTACCGAAAAAGAACTTCTTGCAATTGTTTTTTGCATAATGAAGTTAGACGATTATTTAAGAATGGCGAAAGTGCAGGTGAAAACTGATCACCAAGCATTGATTTATATGTTTAATTGCCGATTTACCAGTGCGAGAATACGCAGATGGGTAATGGCAATTCAAGATCATGATCTAGAATTTGAACATGTAAAAGGGAAAGACAATGTCCTGCCTGACTTATTATCTGATTACATGAGTACTGTGAGAAACAAGCCTGGAGAAATTGTAATCTCGGCTGTTAATAGAAAAAGAAAACTGAGTAAAGAAATGATTTCAGTTTTTAAGAATTTTAAAACTCATCAAGAAGAAGATGAGAAAATTCAGCAAATGAAAGCTAAAGCTGTACTAGTTTTAGACAAAATTCCAAATAAAAATCTTAAAATGCCGACTTATATTGTGAAAGATGATTTGACTTATAAAAAAAATCGTTTTGAGCAGTATTTGTTGGTGATGCCAGAAAAGTTCGTAAGTAAATTCATTATAGAATTACATGAATTTTATGGTCATATTGGAACTAGAAAATTACAAAAAATGATACAAGAAGATTTTTATGTGAAAAATTTGAAACATAAAATTTCTTACTTGTTATCTACCTGTGACTCGTGTCAAAGAAATAAAATTTCGACAAGACCGAGCACTGCTAAAAGATAAACAATCATTCCAGAGAAGCCCGGTGACTTATTATCTGTGGATTTTTATGGTCCATTACCGACTTCTACTGCAGGAATGAAGTATATCTTTGCAACAATTGATGTTTTTAGTAAATTGGTAGTCTTATACCCGATAAAAAAAGCCAATACGTCTACTGCATTGAGGAAAATTTTTGATCATTATATCAAAAATTTTGGAAAGCCAAAGAGAATCATGTGTGATCATGGTACTCAATTTACTTCTAAAAAATGGCAGCAAAAATTAGAAGAAGAAAATATACAATTAGTATACTCTTCTGTGCGCCATCCACAAGGAAATATGGTAGAAAGAGTAAATCGAGAGCTTGGTCGATTTTTCAGAACGTTCGTTAGTGATAAACATACAGGAAGGGCTCCGTATGTTAATATCATTCAATCAATAATTAACGAAACGTATCACGAAACGACTGAGTACACGCCTCTGGAGTTACATTTAAATATAAAACCTAGTAGGGTGTGGAAAGTATGGATAAGAACTAATATCCATGTGGATGATTTAATACATGAAGAAAAAATATTCTTGGCAAGAGAAAGAATTAGAAAAAAGGGTGAAAAACGTAATGAAAAATTCAATAAGGAAAAAAAACGTTTTTCACGAAATATGAAATTGGAGATGAAGTACTCGTACGTGCTAATAATGTCTCGGATGCAGAGAATAGACAAGTATCTAAATTTTTCTCTGTATATGAGGGGCTGTACGAGGTACAGAGGAAAATAGGTGAAGATACCTATTTTTTAATCGACAGAAATACACAAAATGAGAGAGGAAGATTTCACGCGGATGACTTGAAAAAATATAAGCGTCGTGTAGAAATTTAAACGGCGAAAATCGAGCTACGCTCGCTCCGGAACTCTTATAAGAGTTGCATGAGTTGAAGAGAGAGAGAGAAAAATAACAGACTGGCGTTCTCACTCGCTCGCATTGCAAAGATGTCACCTGTTTGTATACACATAATCAGGTGATCAGTTTGGTTTTTTTTTATTCCTCTATTCGTGGCGATTTGCAAGAGAGAGGAGAGATTCATTGATTTAAATATTAGACGTTTAAAATTTAGATAATTTATTTAAATTGGGTCCTGATTTATTTACGGGATGGTTGAAATCATTAAATGTTAAAAACTAGAGAGTAGTAAAAATTTTGCATGTTAGATGTAAGATTTTGAGTTTTAATAATTATTTAGATGTTTTTAATGAAATAAACACTCTAGTCTTGATTTATACATAAGGCTAGAGTGTATTCTAAATAAATAAGATGTTTTATTTTAATTATAATTATTTATTTAGATGTAACAGAGTTACTTCGTTTAAAGTGCTCTGATTTAGATTTTAAAATGTTTAAAAAATCGGATAAATTTTGTGTAAATAGGCAAAATTTTAATTTATTTTGATTTATTTTAATTTCTAATTGTTGGAATAGCAACAATTAGTAATTTTAGATGAAAAAAATTTTTTCCTAAGATGGGATCGAACTGGCGACCTTCGGGTTCGAGGGCATGCACGTTGGCGCGATGCCACCATGCCATATACTTGCACTCGGAAAAATTAGAGTCAAGTATTATATGGCAATGAAGATTTTTTTTTTCTTCTTTCTTCTGTGAAAACTCCTGAAAGCGTTGACGGAGTAATTTTTTTATACATATAGGGCACAAATATGCCTATGTTGTATATTGATTTCCCAAAAGCGTTGCGGGAAAAATCACGCGGCATGTGTGGTTTTGCTGTTGTGAGCTAAGGTTTAACTGAGTTCACTGATCGGGAATAGAGAGGTCAGTGACTCAGGGATGTTTACACGAGACAGTTTCGGGGCTGGTAGCTGGAAAATAGATCAGTTACGAGCTTCTCGTGTAACAAGAAGCATGTCTGAGGACGAGATAATATTGACGGTTCAGGACTATGATATAGTTTTGGACAGTCCAAAAGAAGAGTGGGATGACCTCTTAGAGGAGATGGAGGATCTGGTGGCTGTCGAAAAAGAGGAGAAGGCGACGCAGACTAGGCAGGAGCTGGAGGAGAGCCTGGGCGATAGAATTATTTGGCCTTCGGGGAAATTTGCGAGAAGGAGAGTGAGATGGAGGCCACCGAAAGGAAGGGCGACTCAAACAGTGGATGCTCTCGAGTCAAAGGAAGGTGAGCATTCGACCGTAAAGATTAGCCAGGTGCTGACTGAGATAGAGCAGGATGTCTATGATGACGAAAGTTAACATAGATATTCTGTGGAGTATCTTAAGAAGCAGTTGGAGGAATTTGCGATCGAATGGGAGCCAGAAACGGCGAGGGTGTTTTATCCAGCGACTCCACCAATACGACTGCTGTACGACCCGGAAGGAAGCAGTATAATGAAAGACAGAAAGAAGTGGTGTGACCAAAGATATCAGCCTTATTGAAAATTTTTTTTGTTGTGGTTGTTGCAGTTTTTTTGAATAAATTCTGTAAAAAATTATATTAAGTGTATTTATTTATGTGTGTGCCAAAGTGGAGATTTCTATTAATTTATTATAATTATAATAGTAATAAATTAATAGAAGGGGACTATGTAACGGTCCTGTCCCTCCCCGTGTAAACAGAAAGCGTTCGCCTCGAGTTTAATATATGTAAATAGTGCGCGTCGTTTCGTGTATAGCGTTTGGCAGATTCGCGCCTTTTCTCGCGTTATATGTATACGCGGTGTAAATAGAATATGAGCGCATTGCCTGTAGGGAGTATCGGATTGATGTGTATATCAATCCGAGCTCAATGTGTATATACGTGTTTTCCTATAAAAGCGGCGGTAAGGCCCGTTCGCGGCATTATTCAATCGTAGACTTATCTATTGCGTGTTGAAATAAATAAAGCTTCGGTACGTTGCAGCATCAATATACCTGTGTATTTATTATAACTCCTCATTCCTCTCTATCTTGCTAACCAAGAAAACGAACCATTACAGATGTAAGAAAATAATTATGAAAGAATATATGGTCGCTTCCAACAAAGATTAACACTGTTCGAATAGGCCAATTTTCAATGGTTAGAGTGTTATAATAAATTGAAGCTACTGCAACGTATGGTAAATTTTATTTTGGATGAAAGTTTAAATTTATCTAAGTTTAGATAAGTTTATATTATTCGCAGACGTTCAATGGTTCGAGTATTACGATAAATTGAAGCTACTGCAACGTATAGTAAATTTTGCGTGTGGATGAAAGTAGAAATTTATTATTTACAAGCATCAAGTTAACATTGAATTTAGGCGGACATTGAAGTTGTTAATCTTTATTGGAAGCGACGATATCATGTTACAATATATTTTACGCATTAAATAAAGCCGCGTTTGTTTACGCGTAATGTTACATCCAAAGGCGAACTTTGCGAACGACACCGTGCACATAATTAACGTTTCTGTAACATTTGCACCGTTTACTCATTGACTGTTAGTGCATCGCTTGGGTCCGCGAAAGCGCGATAAATACACTCTGCCCCACACCTAAACAAAAACACACTAAAAGAAAGAAAAGCAGCGAACACCTTACAGCTTCTTAGTCGTGATGTATATCTATATACATACTATCTACAATGTACATCTATATATATATGTGTATATGTATATATAGTTAATAGTTAATCTGTATATATAGTTATAGATAATGTAAGTTCACTCGCAAAGTATACATATACTGTGACGGTCTACCGTCAGCGGAGGCTCGCCTGGAGCAGGGTGAAATAATAGCTAAAAGAATGTTACTCATACCCGGTGGTGTTTACAGGTAGGAGCGAAATCCAATAGCTAGAAGTCAGCGAGCGAGAGAAAAAGAGAGAATGAGAAACACGGCCAGCGCCGCCCGAGCAGAAGAGAACGGCACGCAGCGCCGTGCGAGAGAGCGAGAGAGAAGAAGAAGCGGCAGCAGCAGAGAGAGGGAGACACCGCCCGGCAGCGCGGAGAGCGAAGCCACGAGGCGTACGCGCGCGAGCGGCCGCCGCCATGTTGGCCAGCGCAGAGGAGAATGCGTGTGCGAGATAGAGAGAGATAGAGTATAAGAGAGAAAGACAATGTACATGCGAGCGTGAAAGTGGAGGCAAGCAACGTGCCCGGACTGTTATTGGCGTGAGGTGGAGGGCTGCGGCTCTATCCATAGTATGCGAGAGAGTGAGGTGAGAGCGCGCGGTTTTGATGTACGAAGAATAAGGAGATGTAGTATACACAGCCAGAATGCGAGTATAGTCGGACACATTTGTAAATTCGAATCTCGCGCGCGCGAAAACGAATAATTAAGAGGGCGCTGGGATGAATGATAGCATATATCGTGCTAAATGAGTGTGCATGCGTGATTGGCCTAGACGAGCGAACCAGGAGAAATATCATGAGTGAGAGCGAGATAGAAAGAGACGCCGCGGCCGCGAGCAAGCCGGGCGCAACAGGCGAGTCAGTCAGTATCCTTTTGGACGGCCAACATAGCAGAGCATTGAAGCCACACAGCGATACAAGATTCCCTCCGAAGACTTCGTCTACTGTTCGTCTCTCCACAAATATTACAGTGTGTCGAGAGTAGATTCGCGAGAGTTTTGCGCTCCGCGTTTTACAGGGCACGAGACTACGCAGAACGAGAGGAAGTGCAGAAGCAGTATACAGCCAGGTAGACAATTCTAATTAGTCTTATGAGTGCGCGCTCTCGAAGTCACAGTCGGTCGAACACGGCCGGTCAGCCGCGCAGACGGTTACACGACCCGTGCATCAAATATAATTAATTCAATAACTTCAATAAACGCCGGACAGTTTTTATATTATCTATGTTGTATTATTTGCGAGAATTCCCTATTCCCTCTTCGTAATCCGCAGCCCCGGGAAGCAGTCTAGACCACCGCTGAGCAGCCGGCGAAGCGAGAAGTGAACCGGGCGTCCAACTTCATTATTAATTTTAAATACAGTTCACCGAGGCAGCCCGATAACAGGGTGCGTTTACGTTCAAGGTTCCGTCATAATCTTGAAAATCTGCAACGTCACAATACATATTATATACAGAGGCAAAGGGAGTAGATACACACAAACACACACATGCACACATTTACATACACGCGCTAGCCCGCGCTCTCGCACACACATACTTATACACTCATAGTGAAAGCCCTAAACGCTGTATAAGCTGCAACACGTAGTACACAGTGTACTGTATACTGCGTTAAGGGCCTCAGAGTGGAGGGAGGGGCGAGAATCTCCCCACCTACGCACACAGTATACAAAAAGCTAGGTCTCGCTGTAAGATAGTTGCATAGAGACTATCGGTAGTGGGGATCGCGGCCCCTCACTCTCTCACTAAATTCTGGGTTTTACCTTCCCCTCCAAATTTTCAGGCAGACCCTCCATATCAACTCAAGCTCTAGAAGGTCCGTAAAGATGTTATTCACATCAAAAACATGTATCATTGGATTCGATGCAATTAAAGCGGTCAGGATGCTAATCAACACGGTAAAGAATGAAATACTCTTGACAATAAATGTACAGGATGGAATCATACCTTACGCCTACGCGAAGATGCCGCTATTTGAATTCTCATCACTATCCATAAAAGAAATCACAAACATCACCTAAGATGGAACACAAATAAATTTAGACAAAATTTATAGGAATTATGAATTGAATTATGAAAATCCGTATGAATTATAAAACGAAATCGATGAAAAAGTAAATAATTGCGTAAACTTATCAGAGTCGTAAAAAGAAACACTTAGAAGTCTAATAATTAAAAGAAAAGCAGTATTTGAAAAAAACCGGGATTGTTGACATCATATGAGCACGAATTAGTTGTAAAGGATGCAACACCATGGTTTTGTTACTCATACCCGATTCCATTAGCAGACCGGGAAGAGGAAAGAATTCAGGCGAAGGCTCGAATTAAAAATTATTCGGAGATTAAACAGCATTTATATAAATCCGATTAAAATTGTAACGAAAAGAGATGGGTCAGTGAGACCATGTTTAAATGCACAAAAATTTAAAAAAGTACTATGAAGATAACTATGAAGGTCCACCGAGGATCGATGAAATATTACAACGATGCACGAATAAGCCGATAAGAAGTATATCAGACTTTACATCGAACTATTAGCAAATTAAATTAACCGAAAAATCGAGAAAATATACAGCATTCAAAATAGATTCACACGTATACGAATTTAATGTCGTTCCATTCGATATAAAAACCAGTGGAGCAGCACTAATTCGAGGACTCGTCGAAGCAACATGGGATTTTGACGACTTTTTGGTAATTTTTGTAGACGACGTGATGATAGGATCTAAAGATTTTGAGGAACACATCAAACATTTAGATAAATTATATGAAAGATTAATTGAGTATAATTTCACATTAAATTTAAAAAATCAAATTTCTTCAGCGAAGAAGTAGAATTCCTTGGCCATTTTATTTCAGAAAAAAGAATCAGGCCAGACCCAAATAAAATTAGAACAATAAAAAATGCTAAGGAACCAACTAACATAAAACAATTACAAAGTTTTATTGGATTCTTAAACTTTTATTCAAAGTTCACAAAGCATTTCGCAGAAGCAATTAAATCCTTACTAGACCTAGTAAAAAAAGACGCCATATTCAACTGGACTCCAATATATCAATAGGCATTTAAACATGTAAAAACGCTTTTTGATGAGTACTTGTTTTTAAAATATGCTGACCCATTAAAACCACATATATTAACAACGGACGCATCAAATTACGCATGTGCAGCAGCATTATCGCAAAAAAACTAAGAAGGTGAAGAAGAAATAGTATATTTTATGAGCAGGACGCTCAAAGGAAGCGAAATGTCATATTTTACTACAGAGAAAGAAATGCTTGTCCTTGCATGGGCATTACCTAAGTTAGATACGTTTTTAAGGGGGATAAAAGAAATAATTGTAAGAACAGACCACGAGGCCTTGACATTTTTACAAACTTGCAAATTCAACAATCAACGCTTACAAAGACGGAATCTAGCAATACCAGACTATAACCTACAATAACGGAATTCGTACATGTAGCGTATGGTCACATAGGGGGGCGGAAAACCAATATGTTTATAAGTGAACACTTTCTTGCACCAAACCTTCGGAAAAGAGTTGCGGAAATAACAAAAAATTGTAAGATATGTCAAAAAAAAAATACACAACACAAAAATATTATGAACAAGCACAACCAACAATAACAACAAAACCAAATCAAGTATTATCTATAGATTTTTATGGTCCATTACCAGCATCGGTAGGAGGAGCGAAATATTTACTAACAACAATAGATGTATTCAACAAATTAGTAGTATTATATCCAATACAAAAGGCGACCGCAAGAGTAGTAAGTAGAAAATTAATCAGCAATTATACACCAACGTATGGAAAACCAGAAGCGATTACTAGTGATCATGGAACGCAATTTACGAGTGACTATTATAAAAAATCCCTAGAAAATGAAAACATAAAAATTACATACTCATCAATACAGCACCCACAAACCAATATTGTAGAAAGCGTACACCGTGAATTCAGAAGATTCTTTCAGAAGAAGCAAGGCCCCCCGCCCTGCTACTTGAGTATTAACGTGCCACCTCCAATGTGTTATTTGTTCTTGGTATATGGATGAAGCTCGAGGTATCCGTCGCTGATGCGGTTTGCATTGTAATTTATATAACATTTCTAAGTATTAGTACAGCATCTATTGTATGTATTGCGCAATATATATTGCCTGATTTTTGTCGAGACGTTAGTTGATGTCCTGCCTCGACCGGTGCCGCATTACCACCTTGGCACCGGTGAATCGTTCTGTTAAAAAAATTCTCGAGTCCTAGGCCGTAAGTTATAATTAAAAAATTTTTGTAATAGTTCTTTGTAAATTGTATTAAAACTGACTCTATCGCTCGATGATGGTAGATTGGAAGGTTAATAAGAATGCGTCTCTTCGAGCCAAAATGGTTATATTTTTGCCAGACGTTTCGGGGTAATATACCCCCTCATCAGTGGCTAAGAAATTAGTATTAAAATTTTTTACAAAAACAAATGGAATATACAATAACTAAAACAAGTTAAATTATGTTACGTCTGAACATGTATATACAATTTCTTAATTCGCAATGGTTCCAAGGGAAATAAATAAAAGACTCTGGTATACGTTATGTGAAAAGTATATATGTATATATTTATCCATTCATTTATTAAACATGAATTTACAGTAATTGCCCCTTGCTTTGCGATCGTTGTACGATCGCATTACCGGGTGAGGGGTCGGAAAATACGAGACCAGTATAGAAATGAAAGACTCAGATATTTTAGTAAGAGAAAAAGTACCTTGCTACTCTCGGTGTGTTGTATGTGTACGTGTATATCTATATCTATGTATATGTAGAAGTCGATGCTGGATGCTGCCGCTCGGTAATCTCCCGCTGTGAGGGTCTTCCTTCGTAGAGAGAGAGTATACGGCGCCGCCGCGTCTGGGCCTTTTTACAGGTATTCGGTCGGTCCGTTCTATGCTCCGTATCTATCTCTCTCTCTCTCTCTCTTTTCTTTCTAGAACGGAATGTCTTCTCCGTTTACTTAATTACGGAAGACTCGCGCACTACTGTTTTGGTTTTTCGGCGCGTGTTCAAAATAATACAATTATATAGGTTCGAGTACTTGTCGACTATTTATGTCTGCGTATATAGAGATCACGCACTTGCGGTCAATCGATCGTACTGATCAGTTTTCGGTCTGTGAACTTAGTGACCGCGCCGCCGCTTATCTTCTCTATTTAAGCAGGTAGGTGATTTTTGGCGCTGGGCCCTCTCACTTTCCGCTGCCACGCCTAATTACGTGACCGTCGAAGGTTTTTCTCGACGCTTCTCTATCGATGATGACACTTGTTTACGCTTTTCTTCAATCTTCCACTCTTGATTTCCTCAAGGCGTCGGCCTTCCGCATCTGCGTATTACCTGCCCGTGTTGCGTGCTGCATTAAGGGCAATTCCTATTCTCGAGGTCTCTTCGAGTTTTTCGGCTAGTGCGCAATAGTCGTGAATTTTCCTCGTTGTTGCGTATCTGTTCACGTATTTGTATTTCTTTCGTAATGAAATTTGTTTATTTCATTACACTTCCGCCCTTATAAAAAGACGAGAGTACATCTCGAGTCGATTACACGAAGTGTGCTTGTGTGTATATATGTGTGTATGCATAAGGTGTAATGATGTGTTCTCCTGATATTATGAACAAAGAGTAGTATCTCATAACTTCCCCGTTGCTCATTTACAATTGTTTATAAGGTACTTTTTTAAGTATAAACATTTATTTTTGTTAATAAGGTTTACAAATATCTATTCGCAAAATTTTTCTTCTAAAATTTCTTAATACATTCTTTTATTGTTTTTCGATGATATAAAAAAAAATGTTTACAATTATATTTTTATAAGGAATTCAATCAATTTTCTTTTATTTTACAATAATATGTTTTACAAATTGGTTTTTCTTGTATGAACATGTGTGTGTTTCATATAAATATACATATATACGTATTTCTTCTTATTCTGCAATAAACAAAGTTTGTAAATAAATTCATGGTAAGTACATATATTTTCTTAATAATAGTGTTAGAAAAATGTAGTGTTTGTTAGTTCTAAGTAATTTTTCTCTCATTCGCATCTCCAGCCTTTCACTCGACTGGAGCAACGGTTCCCTCTCGGCCCGAAAATTCGTCGCCCGTCCCATCGCGACGTATCGTAATGTCATTACAGTATTCGTCCAAAAACAAATCAAAACTTCTCAAAAGAAAAAAAAAAAAGAAATTTCGTGAAAAATTTTATTAAGATTGGAGAATAAACTTTTACTTTAAACAAGAAATTCCTCAAATTTTGCATTTTCCCCTTTTTTTTATTGTTAGTTTTATAGTATAAAAGATTTCATTTAACATCATAACCCTATTCTTACTATTCCTTCCTTTGGAAGTTCCTTTTCCCTTTATATCGTATAGCTATATATTTTTTTCCTAAGTATAAAATTTTTTTGCTTTATATTTGTTTCCCTTCACCTTGATACTTGTGGCAATATATATAAAAATTTATTATTGATTATAGAAAAATTTGTAGGTGATAAATTCCTAATTTTGCGATGGTTCGATATGCGAAATTCGGAGTCTATTGGCGTTGACTGTTTTTATTTTTTTATTTTTCATTTGTATTTTGATATTGCGCTGTCCATTGAAGATGTCCAGGACGGTATATGGACCTTCGTACTGATCTCCTAGTTTATATTGCTTTCCTCCTTTTAATAGCCATACATTATCGCCTATTCTAAACTCTTGCGGATTTACTTTGCGGTCATAGTAATATTTGGATTTGATTTTTGAATCAATTAATTTTTCTCTGGCAATTCGTTGCAAATCATATAACTTTTGATTAAGATTTGTAACGTAATCATTGTAAGTTGGATGTTGATCCTCCTTTTCTAGTGGATCACTAGAGGGTAATCGGGCCATTTTCCCGAATACTAACTCGTACGGAGTAAAAGAATGACCTTCGTGTGGAACTGTGTTGTAGCATAGAGTTGCAAGTTCCAATAATTCGTCCCACGATTCATTGGTCATAATTGTTTTCAAATATTCTGCTAATGCATAATGTGAGCGTTCTAGTGAACCATTAGCCTGTGGATGATAGGCTGTCGTTTTTACTTGCTTAATCTTGAACCTTTTTGCAACTCTCTGCAATAATTTTGACATAAAGTTGCTTCCTTGATCGGTTAGAATTGTCAGAGGGGCTCCAAAAATGCATATGAATCTTCTGACAAATGCATCGGCTACTGACGTTGCTGTTGCATCTTTCAAAGGTATTGCCATACAATATTTTGAAAAATTACACTGTATTGTTAATATATTGTTGTGGCCATTTTCTGTTACTGGAAATGGTCCAACAATATCGAGACTTACTTTTTCCATAGGTGAGTGTGGAGTATCGGTGATTTGCATGGGTTGTTTTGTTTTAACCCTTACTAACTTCTTCACTTGACACGTAACACACGTACGTATGAAATTTTGCACGTCCTCCTTGAGATTTTCCCAAAAATATCGCTGTTTAATTCGTCGATATGTTTTGGTGATTCCTCGATGTCCTCCTACAGCGGTGCAATGCATTTCTTTAATGATTTTGCTTCGATCTTGCTCTTCGATGTATTTGATTATACCCAGGCAGATTATGATCTTTATTTGCACATTCTCCAGAGCTTTACGCATTAGTTGTACTATTTCCTTCCATTCTACGTTTTCAACGTTATGACTTTTTGCTATACTCACAGAACGTAATCCTTTTTTTATTATCAATGCTTTCAATACTTCAAAGGTATCAATCAAATTCTTTCGAATTTCTGTAGTACTTGCGGATGTTGTGCTCCTTATTACTGCTGCGAAAAGTTGCCGATTATTTCTTGTAGTGCACTTGATTTCGCCTGACTCTAGGTTTGCAAATTTTGGTAAAAATTTTCTCGATAACAATTGTTCTGCTCCTGTGTCACACGGGTTACCTTTTGTGTCAATGAAATATATGTAGTTGTCTTTTCGCATGTATAATTGTTCTCTCCATTCCACAAATTTCTCTTCTCCTCGTACTTCGTGATCACTTTGCTCCCTTATTTCGTCCTCGTTGCAAACGGTGTCCTCGAATACAGGTTCACCTCTCGTTTCGCCTGATAGTGGTGGACTTTCGTTCTCGTCAACACTTTCATTGTCATTTTCTTGCTCCATAGTTGCCTCGGGTAACGGTGGCAATCGATTCACTTCGTTTGTTTTTATTAATTTTTCTTGGTTTATTTCCTCTCGTGATCGATTTGCCTTCTTCGGTCTTTTGTCCCTATAATTAGGAACTGGTATTTTTCCCGCCCTCGTACGGGTTTGTACTGCTAAGACTAGCTTCTCGTGGATTTCCTCCTCCTCGGGTTTGTCGTCGGTGACCGGATTTCGTGAAAGCGCATCTGCGTTGGTATTGCTCTTACCACTTTTGTACACAATATCATAATCATATGCGTTCAATTTTATTCGCCATCGGCTTACCTTTGTCGTCAGATCTGTAGATTTCTTAAACCACACCAATGGTTTACAATCTGTAACAATTGTGAAATGTCGACCCAATAAATATGGTCGAAATTGAGATACCGCGTAGAGAATAGCTAGCGCTTCTCTCGAATAAGAATCGTATCGGCTCTCGGTATCGGATAACACTCGGGACACATAGGCTATAGGCCGATCCTTTCCTATGTCCCCTTGACTCAAGATGGCGTCAATGGCGTGCAAACTGGCATCAGTTGTAACAACAAAAGGTTTTGAAAAATCAGCAATTTGCAATATTGGCTTTTCGCAAAGTTTGTTTTTCAAAATTTCAAAAGCCTTTTCGGTCTCGTCTGACCATTGAAAAACCGATTCTTTTTTTAAAAGATTGCTTAAAGGTCTTGCGATGTTCGAGAAGCCTTCGATAAATCGCCTATAATAACCCGCTAATCCCAAAAATTCGCGTATATTCCTCTGCGTTTTGGGTCGCGGAAAATTTTTGACCGCTTCAATTTTTCTCGGATCTGGGCGAACTCCTTCTGGTGTTAGCAGGTGCCCCAAATAAATCACTTCGGTTTGCAAAAATTTGCACTTGTCAGGCTGCATTTTAAGATTAGCGTCTCGCAACCTTTTCAAAAATTTTTCAAACTTTTCATTGTGTTCTTCAATTGTTTTTCCATAGATCACGGCGTCATCTAGGAATAGGAATATTTCACGCCCTTGTAATCCTTTGAATACTAGCTCAACGGCTCTCTGGAACGTGGCAGGGCTATTGCAAAGGCCCATTGGGAGTTGTTAAGGGGTTATGCCTGAGTTAAAGTCGTCAAAAAATCGATTTTTTTTTTATTGACTTTTTTCATAGGAAATTGTCTGTAGAATACGATGCTGAAGTCCCTTTTGCCCAAAAAAAATTGGGTAGAAAGCTACAGACCAAAAACTGAAGGCGTGCGAATAGCTTATTTTTAAAAAATCGTAATTTTCGCGTTTTTATTTGTCAGTGCTGTGTTACTGAACATGATTATTTTTCGAGCTTTTAATGCTTCTCATGCATAATATTTGTATGTAAAATACAATAAAAATATTTATTATGCAATTAAAATCCGTTAAAAGATATTAATAAAATGAGCAAAATTATGCAATATTAAAAATTTGCAAATTGCTTATTTCCACATTTTCCTCTTTTTTGTTTATTTAAATTAATAATTTATTTTTAAAAAAGCATTTGATTATTTATTATGCTTTATAAAAAATTAATTAGACGCAAATATTCGTCAATGAATAAAATTATGCAAAAAACGAATTTTGAATTTGGCGCTTACCGACGGGGCCGCGCGATATTCTTTCGAAAAGGCTATTCATCTAGTAACCTGTTTTACCGTATGATTGAGAATTCAAGAGCGCAAAAACACTTGCTTTGAATTTTCATATCAACTTTTATTCTGCATTGCTCAATATTATTAAATAATTTATTTTATAATATTGATAGCATTTGTGGTTAAAAAGTAGAGTAAGTGAGAGTGATTTGTGATCAAGATGAGTCCAGACTCAAGATATAGAGTTTCAGGATCATCTGACAGAAAAAGAAGATTTGGAAGAAGAAAGAGAAGACCCAAGATTTTTCATCAAAAACAGCAATGGGAAGTTTCGACAACAGCACCAGCACCAGCATCAGCATCAACATCTATACAACAAGAACGAGCAACACCAATCACTTCAGCATCATCTACGCCTGATACAGTTCCTTCAACGTCCAGGGAATGGAGTTCAAGATCTGCTGCGCAAGCTTTACCAGGTACCTCAACATCAGTACCGCCAGAAATTCCTGTGTCTAGGTCTAGACAAAAATTAAAATCAATTTATGTAGAACCGAGTGGAATTCAGAATAGAATCTTTGACATTTCTTTGCTTCTGCCAGGATTACAGGAGTTTCTGGCTTGTAAAGCTTGTGGCGGATGCATCAAATTTGATGAAGTTGATGTACGAGGTCTTGGTAGCAAGCTATCCATCACCTGTACATCATGTAACGCAGTTGCTTTCATCGACTCCAGCAGAAAAGTTGGAAAACAAAGTAACGCTTATGACTACACTCAACACTTGAAGCACGACGAGCCAAAAGAAAGAGAAGTCATCAGGATGATGACTTCTACAGAGCTGGTGCTTATTAAACACACATACACACATTACACACATAACCAAATACTTATACACCATACACAACCTCACTTGTAAACAAATAACATAATTTACAACACAAACACTAAAAAAACACTGAAACACATTCACAATTTTTTTCTGTTTTTTTCACTTTTTTTTCCTTTTTTTTTAATTTTTTTCATTAAACACTTTTCACACACACATCACACATGTCACAGCATCAGCTCTGTAGAAAACAGTCTAGCTGAAAAGTAGGTCAGAGAGCAAGCTAAACAGCTGATTGGAGCTGTCTGCTTGCTTTCTGCCTCCTTAGCTCACCTGATGGACTGTTTTCTCTAACCTCTCAACTACATGAACTTGATATGATGATGATAGTTCTACTCTTCTGTTCATCACATGTAAGTATAGAAACTTATTTATTTACAATAAAAGCATTTTTATAGCTTAATTATAAAAATGTTTCAAATTTAGAAAAATTACTTTTTTTAATGATTTTTCATTTTGTTTCATTTCAGAGGACTGGACACGAATAAAATTTTTGGATTATCCTCAAACTTGACAAAGATGACCAGGATACGTATATCTTTGACTTAAATAAGGTCCAGGTGTGAAGAAAAATTGTAAGTATATTTTATATCATTAAATGTCAAGTTAAACTTTAAATGCTTTTTTCTCAAGTTTTGAATTTTTCTCATCTTAGCTCAGTTACCGCATGATTTCTCAAGAACCAATGGACCAATCAACCTGAAATTTTTTGGAGAACTCCAGGAGGCCTTTCTTCACTGCTTGAACGGAACAGAATTTGCAAAGATAAGTCAAAAGTGAATGTTATGTATCTAAACATCGTAACATTCACTATAATTACATATATTATAACTTATACGTTGCTAAAATTAAAAATTTTTATTTTTCAGTAATTTCCTGCGTTCAAGCTGAGGAGAAGGCAATTTAGAAGATTTTCCATCCAGTTTGGAAATAATTCATCAACCAGAACTTGAAAATTCATGCGGCAAAGGAAAAAATATGCAGAAATTTAGTACTGCATACATGGAACTATTTACATAGTAAGTATGCATAAATAATTTTTTAAAAATATTGAAAATTTACTATTAATATGTATATTTTCATTAGGAAACAAATTTTTTTATATTCATTATAAATAATTTTTAATTACCTATTAATTGATAAATTGTTTTTTTCAGGTTTAACTCAGGCATAACCCTTAAATTCAAATAACCCTTGCGGAGTGGTAAACGCTGTTTTGTACCGATCGGGTCATGTAGGGGTATTTGGAAAAATCCCTGCGCTAGATCAAATACCGAAAAATATCGTGCTCCCTCCAACTGATCAATTATATCCAAAATATTCGGTAGAGGATATTTATCTTTAACCGTTTTGTTCATTCAATTTTCGGTAATCGACCGCGAATCGATATCTCTTATTCCCTTTACTGTCGGGCGTCTTTGCGACCAAAAATGCTGGGATGAAAAGGGCGAGTTCGAGGGGCGTATTATATCGCTTTCAAGCAACTCGGTTACCTGCCGCTCGAGCTCCTCCTTTAATAGATGCGGCCGGCCGGTACGGTTTCTCGTATATAGGTATAACGTCCATAGTCACAATGCGATGGCTTGGGACTTTGGCTGTTCCCAATCGTTCGCCTTTTAAATGAAAACAATCGGCGTATTCTTCAATTAATTTTTCAATCGGTTCTCGAGTCTCTTTTCACCAAATGATCTAATTTCAATAATGATTTTAATTTCTCAATTCGAGTACTCTCATGGTTTTCGGGATTGTTGCATAATTCAATCTTAAAAATAGACTTGTCCATCCCCATTGGCATCTCGGCAGAATAATAATCTTTCCCTGAAATTTCCATATAATTGAAGCAAAGGTTATCCATATGACTTTTTTCAATATAATTTTTAATAAAATAACAATTATCCGCTTTATCATCTTTACGATCCCCATATAAATGTTCAAATATTTCCGCTCCCACAAAATGTTTCTCCGTAATGTCGTTCGTCTCGTGTCCTTGAATCGTATCGTCAATTATGAGCTCATCAATTTCTCTATCTTTATCCGGAATTTCATCTTCGGATTTATTTTCACAAATTTCATTATCATTATCAATTTCATAATTTGCTACAATGGCCCTTTCATTTATTTCATCATCGTAGTCTTCATTTTCATTATCAATTTCAATATCAGTTACAACATTTACTACAATGGCCCTTTCATTTGTTTCATCATTGTAGGTTTCATTTTCATCATTAATTTCATCATCAATTTCAATATTATTCCTCATTGCAATTTCCGTA